>BLBF01000077.1:3851815-3868849 GCA_015471245.1 Laticauda colubrina | reverse complement strand
TTTCTTTCTTTCTTTCTTTCTTTCTTTCTTTCTTTCTTTCTTTCTTTCTTTCTTTCTTTCTAACCCCTTGTGTCCTTTGCATGTGCTGGGATAACCACTCCCAGAATTCCTAAATGTAATCATGGTTACAAATTCTTGGAATTGGAATTCAATACACATTTTTAAGGCATAGGGGGCACAGGTGGATACATTTATTAATTAATTTTATTTGCACAACCCTCCTAGCAATTAAAACCTTTTTTTTTTTGTTGCTTATGTATAACAAAATTGTTGTAGGGCAGGTTCTGCCAGAGATCAATGTGCTTAATGATACAATCTGTAAAAGAGCCTGGAAATGTACAGATGGAATAAAATACTATTGAGAAAGCTACAACCAAACATCTTACTTCATAAATTGTTACCCTGGTTGCTAATTCATTTATGGGGAAATGCCGTGTTGCTTGTTATTTTTAAAGCCCTAAAAGCTTTAGCAGTAAGATACCTAAAGAAGTTTTTTTCCATAAATTCCTTCATGTCAGAAGGACTACAGATACAACTTTACAATGGACAAATATATCTTTGCAAGGGGGAAATCATAACATCTCTGGATTGGGAGCAGACACAAAATAACAGAATTGGAAGCAGTGGTGGGATTCAAAATTTGTTACTACTAGTTCTGTGGGCATGGCTTGGTGGGCATGACATGGTGGGCATGGCAGGGGAAGGATACTGTAAAATCTCCAGGCAGAGGTGGTATTTGCCGGTTCTCCGAACTACTCAAAATGTCCGCTATCGGTTCTCCAAAACTGGTCAGAACCTGCTGAATGCCACCTCTGGTTGGAAGAGACCTTGGAGGTTTTCTAATCCAATGCTCTACTCAAGTAGGAGACTCTATCCTATTCCAGACAAGTGGCCGTCCCGTATCTTCTTCAAAGCCTTAGTGATGAAGGACCCGCAACTTCTGAAGGCAAGCTGTTCCAATGATTGATTGTTCTCAATCTGAGAAAATTTCTCCTTAGTTCTAGGTTGCTTCTCTCCTTGATTAGTTTTCAATCATGGTTTCTTGTCTTGCCCTCAGGTGCTTTGAAAAATAGGTTGACCCCCCTCTTCTCTGTGGCAGTCCTTCAAATATTGGAACATTGCTATCATGTCATCCCTAGTTTTTCTCTCCATTGGACTAGACATACTCAGTTTCTGCAATTGTTCATCATGTGGAGTAGCGTCCAGTTCCCTAACTTTTAAGCAATCTTTTTAAGCAGCCTTCCAACATTTTTTGGGGGGGAGCTCTATTCCCCAAAATGATACCTCAAAAATTCAGCCAGACAGCCAGTTTGGTTCAGTTAGCTTCAACTTTAGCCAGTCTAGTCCATAATAGACTGAATAGACTTCCCTTCTCCAGCCCCTCAAATATTGGAAGACTATCATATCATTCCTAGTCCTTCTTGATTAGATATTCCTAGTTCCAGCAATAGTTTATTGTATGATTTACTTTACTTTTACTTTATTGTCATTGCAACTTGTACAATGAAATCAAACACCATCTTCAGTGCACATCGTGACCATGACCATGAAAATAAACACAAACACACATCCTTCACCCTTCACACATTGAACCGGAAACCCCCGACACCACACCAACATTGCACTATACAGCAGAATTCAAAAGAGCTACTGCCCTGGAATAGAAGCTGCTTTTCAGCCTATTTGTCTTTGTTTTTATTATTTTGTACCATCTGCCAGATGGTAATAGTTCAAAAAAAGGGGATGCCCAAGATGAGATGGACCTTTGAGAATGTTTTGAACTTCCTTAAGGCAGTGGGAGCTATAAAGCTCTTCCAAAGAGGGGAGAAGGCAACCAATGATCCTTTGGGCAATGACCTTAACCCTCTGAAGTGCTTTCCTCTCTGCCACTGTGCAATTGGCAAACATACAGAGAGGTGCAGTAATTTAAAATACACTCTCTGGTGCAGCGGTAGAAGGTCACCAGCAGGTTTCCATTCAGTTGTTGTTTTCTGAGAAGTCTCAGGTAGTATAATCTCTGCTGGGCCCTTTTGACCACGGCTGCAATTTAGCAATTTAGCCTGCATATCATATGAACTTCGTATAAAATCAAATAATGAACATTTGCAACGGACAGCTTTCCTTCCTCAAGCAAATTCTCTTTCATTCAAAAAAGAGGAAACCAAAATGTTAAAAAGAGGCAGTCAGCTTTTGCCCCCAAAAAAGCTAATCCCAACCATGGCAGATTCTCAGGTGGAATCCTGGTTGCCTTAAAAGAGGAACATTTATGTTCACTGTAACCCAACTTCCTATTTGTTGACCAGCAGGTGGTCTTGAAAGAAAACAGGTTGTAGTAACTCATTAAGCAGACCGTGTTCACACTCTGGCTTCACAACTGAGAGCTGCCCAACTGTTGCAGCATTGACGACATGGTGATAAACACAGCTCTCTTCCCATTCTTCCAGGACATAATGTACTTTTCAGGCATATGCGGTTTCTTGCCAAAGCATTTATTGGGATGAGAAAGTGCTGGGAAATGTTCTAGGAACATATATATCGTAGAGTTAGGCAACCCGTTGGTCTGGCAGACACAGAAAGGTCTGTTCTGGCCAGCAACAGATGCCCAATACTACACAGAGAGACCATCCTTACCCTGTTTATTTGAGATGCCAAGATTGCTGATCTATGGGGTTCAGATCTTTAATTAGAGATTACAGTTGGTAAATATTAGAAAGAGAGAGAAACAGAGACAGAGAGAGACGAAGAGAAAAAAATAAAGAGACATAGGAAGAGAGAGGGAGGGAGATGCAGAGACAAGAGAGATAGACAGAGTTGAAAGATGAGAGATGTTTAATTTGTTCTTGTATTGCTTTTAAAATAGTTTTAAAAAACAAGAAAAATGAAAAAATGAAAATACATACATTGCCAAAGAAAATACACATATAGAAAGTGTTTTTAAAAGAAAATACAAACAAAAGTATCACTGTAGTTGCAAATACTTAACAATTCTATATGGAATTGTCTAGTGCAATTATCACTCAGGTACATATGCAGAATCATATTCAGTGAAATGGATGGTATATAAATGGAATGAATGAATGAATGATGAATAAATGAACGAACAAATAATAAAAAATAAAGCTAGTTGGAGGGCGGAGCTGGTGTCACGACGATAAGGAATGCGATCTCGGAGGTCTGAGATTGGTGCCGATATCTTTGCTCCTGGACAGTCCAATCAGATCTAAACCATCCCGAAGAGATGGTGAAAGTAAAGAGTGCATCCTGTCGAACCCAGGGATACCTCAAAGTCCCTGGTAGATCCAGGAGAAGCTCTTTTTGCCAGTGGCAAAGAGGCAGCCATTAAAGCTGCTGAAGTTGGGACAGCTCCAAAATGAAAGGGAACGGAAAGAGAGAGTGTGCTGGTTTGGTGAGAACTTTTTCTTTATTTTAAGATTTGAAAGGACACCCTAAGGAAAAGAAAGAATTTGTAAAAAAAATTGACAGAAATAATTAAGTGGCGATTTTAAACAGGTATGTCAAAGTAATATTTTTTTTTTCCTCACGGCTGGATTTTCTGCACATGATCTTATATTTTGAAACTGGTTTTTTCTCTTTTTCATCTACTCTTTCTCTCCTTTTTGACTTTATAATATTCTAGGCCAGAGACTCCCTTTTAGTTACTTTTTTAAAATATCTTTTTCTTTTTTTAATTAATTCTTATTATATATTGCTTGGAAAAGGAGGGGGAAAGTGAGAGCAAAAGAACTTTGTAACACTGACAACTAGAGGCTTGGAAATATTCTATTTCTTTTTCTTGACCAGACAAAGCTGAGAAAGAACTGAGACTTCTTTTCAAGGACATTGCTATTTGATAAGATAGAGGGAAGAGCATGGGAGAGTATTATTGCAGGTGCTCTTCTGGGTTTATATCAACAGCTGGAGTCTGGTACTGAAAGCTTATAGAAAAAGAAAAGGTGATAAGTCTCTGGAGAAGAGAGTTGTAACAAGAGCCTTGGATAATTAAACAAAGTGCAGTGTGATCTTTTTATTTTTTTTAAGCTGTGCTACCCCTCCTCATCAGTTTACTTTTTGTAATAGTTATTTGGATTTTTGGCCCTTTGGAACTTGTCTTTGTTTTTTTATTGTTATTATTGTTACTATTTGGCTTTTTTTTTCCTGCCATTTTTATTTGGAATTGCAATTGGTTACTTTACAATTGGATTAAGGTCCAGAAGAACCTGAAGATTTTGAATTGCTTGAAATGAGTAGGAAACTAACAGCCCCTGGTTCCTCAACCTCTACTTCTTCCTCTCCACCATCTGGAGGACAACGTTCATTACAGACAATGTTATGGCAAGAAAAAGAACAAGTAAAAGTGACCCTGCGATTATTATGCAAGGAATTCAAAATATTCAAACAAGAACAGAGAATATTGAAAAGAGAACAGAGAACATTGAACAAAGAATAGGGAAAACTGATGAAAAGATGGAGAACATTCAACAAATGATGATGAAGTATGATGAGAGATTCCAAAAAATTGAAGAAGATAAACAAAGACACAAGAAGATTGGAGATATTGATAACAGATTAACTATGGTTGAGCAAGATAAAAGTGGTATGCTGAGATGGGAGATGGACAGATCAGAATTTTATCTTAGATTCCAAAACATAGAGGAGGAAAAAGGACAAAATCTAGCTGAGATAATGATATAAATATTGGTTGAAGCTTTGGAAATATGGAAAGAGAAGATAATGGATGGAATAGATGAGGTTTATCGAGTCTTCACAAGATATGCAATGAGAAATAGCTTACCAAGAGAAGTTCACATCAGATTTACAAAGAAAGCCATTAAAACACAAATATTGCAAGTGACAATAGATAAAACATTGAAATATAAAGGCAAGGAGACTGTGGTCTTGAAATAAGTACCCAGAAGAGTGAGAGAGATGAGAAGAGAATACCGATTCCTGACCAAAATGCTTCTTAAAAAAGAGGTGAATTATAGATGGCTGATTCCAGGTTTAACGTTCACATGGCAAGAACAGAGATATAGAATTGACTCAATTGAGAAAGCTGAACCATTTTACACTGAATTTTTTGGAGGGAAAGAGGAAGAGACAGAAAAAGAAATTTCACTAATTGAATTCCAAGAGGACTGCCAAATGACGACTGAAAAAGAAGAAGGTGCAGTCGGTGGAAAGGTGGAAGCCAAAGAACAACATGAACCAAGATCTACGAGAGCTGCTAAACCTAACTATAAAATATAACCATGGAAGAGAAAAAACTGATTATAATTAATATAAATGGACTTAACTCAGCTCTTAAAAGAAGGAAAACCTTCCATAAATTAGAGAAATTAAAATTTGATATGATCTGCCTACAGGAAGTACATATTATGAATGCAATATGAACAATTGTTGATACAGCCAAAATTAGGGGAAAAATTTACTTCTTTGACACAATGCAAAAAAAGAGGAGTGGCTCTCTATATTAAATATATTATCCCAGTGAAATTGATTTATACTGATGACGATGGAAGGATACTAAATGTGGAAATAATGGACAATAATCTGAAAACACTCCTGATTGCAATTTATGCCCCGAATGACAATCAAGAAGAATTTTATTAAAAATTACATATGAAAATAATTGAACTGGACTATGCTAATATAGTTATGATGGGAGATTTTAATGGAATTGTACACAATAAACTGGACAACACAGCACAGAAAATAATAAAGCAAAACAGAAAGACTCTCCCTAAATCTTTTTTTTTTTAATGGTAGATGAAATAAACTTAAAAGATACATGGAGGGAAAGAAATACTAAAACTAAACAATACACCTTCTACTCAAATAGACATTTATCACGGTCCAGAATAGATATGATACGGATGTCAACAGAATTGTTAACTCATATTCAAGAAATAAATATTGAAACAAGTACTTGGGCAGATCACAATCCAATGACAATTAAATGGAAAGGACAAAGAAGAAGATCTAGATGGATGTTAAATAAATACCATATTAAAGGAAAAAGACTTTACACAGTGGATGGAGAAAGAACTGACTTTCTTCTTTAGAGAAAACAAAAAAGAAGATACATCAATCCAGAACGTATGGGATACAATGAAGGCATATGCCAGAAGCTTGATAATAGATTATACAAGGAAAAGAAATACCATGAAAAGACTAGCCTCTAAGGCATTAGAGGATGAGTATAAAGGACTGGAAAAAGAGCAACAGAAAATGCCACAGAAAAAGGACATTAAGTTAAAAATGGATATAATTAAACATAAAATGGGTCTAATAGAAAAAGAAGAACTAGCACAGAAAATTAGAGGTGCTAAACAGAACTACTTTGAAGATGCAAATAAACCAGGTATTTTACTTAATTTGTTTTATGACAGTTCATATTATCATCCCAAATCTATCCTAAAATCGTTTTGTAGGGATAATAAGAATAGAATACATCTTTATATATTTATTATTTTCTAAGAATCTACATATTTCATTACTATATTTTATTGTCTAACCATTGATAGAATAGATCCCAAATTTTATAAAATTGTTTATCATCTTGTTCTCAAATTTCAAATGTCAATCTACTCATTTCAGCACATTCCAATATTTTCTTAATGATTTCCTCCTGTGATGGTGTTTTCTCATTTTTCCAATTTTTAGTAAATACAATCCTAGCCGCTGTTAATACATTTACAATCAGATATTTCAAGTTTTTGCTATGTATTACAGGTAAAATGCCCAATAAAAATATCTCTGGTTTCAAATCTATATGTTTTTTTGTCATTTTTTCCAACTACTTGTGGATTTTAGTCCAATATTTTTGCATCCGCACATGTCCACTACATATGGTACTATGAGCCAGGTGTCTGATGACATTCCTAACATTTTTTGGATTTATTGCCTGAATTCAGTGCTGTGTGTCAGTCCTGACACTTCTGTCAAAATGGATGGAAGGCACGTGAGTCAAGCAATGGGTGGAAGCCAGGGGTGGGATTCAAATTTTTTAACAATCAGTTCTGTGGACATGGCTATGGGTGAGCATAGCTTCTTTCTTTCTTTCTTTCTTTCTCTTTCTTTCTTTCCTTTCTTTCTTTCTTTCTTTTTTTTTTTGCAGCACCCCATGCTCCGTTTTGGGGCCTCCTGGGTGTCAGGGAAGCCTCCTAGGCAAAACAGTAAGCGAGGAAAATCCTGACATAGCTGATCATAGGAACAGCTGATCGTCAGAAGATGGGAAAAAAAGAAATATCTTAGAGTGACTGGGCAGGGAAGAATGCAGTCAGTGATGTCAGGCATGCACGCAATGTTGCACATGTGGGATAAGGACAGACTGGGAGGGTAGAGGAGGGGAGGGGAGCGGCAGGCAGAGAGGGGTAGGGTGGGTCCAACCAGGGGCATGATTTGCTGGTTCTCCAAACTGCACAGAATCATAACAACCGATTCTATAGAACCAGTCTGAACCAGTAGAATCCCACCCCGGTGGAAGCTCATCAGAGGGAGACCCAACCTAGAACTTAGGAGAAATTTCCTGACAGTAAGAACAATTCATCAATGAGACAGCTCATCTCCCAGAGTTGTGGGTGCTCCTACACTGGAGATTTTCAGGAAAAGACTGGACAGTCATTTATCTGAGCCACGGCGGCACAGTAGTCAAAGTGCAGTACTGCAGGCTACTTCTGCTGACTGCTGACTGCCTGCAATTTGGCAGTTCAAATTTTACAAGGCTCAAGGTTGACTCAGCCTTCCATCCTTCCGAGGTCGGTAAAATAAGGACTCAGATTGTGGGGGGAAAGAGGCTGACTCTGTAAACTGCTTAGAGAGGGCTAGAAAACACTGTGAAGCAGTATATAAGTCTAAGTGCTATTGGGAAAGAAGGGAGGGAGGGAGGAAAGGAGGGAAAGAAGGAAGGAAGGAAGGAAGGAAGGAAGGAAACTGTGATTGCGCAGTGGTTAGATTGCAGTATTGCAGGCTAATTATGCCAACTGCCAGGAGTTCAATCCTGACGAGCTCAAGGTTGACTCAGCCTTCCATCCTTCTGAGGTGGGTAAAATGAGGATCCAGATTGTTGGGGGCAAGAGGCTGACTCTGTAAAACCTCTTAGAGAGGGCTGGAAAGCACAGTGAAGTGGTATAGAAGTTGAAGTGCTATTGCTATTGCTATCTGAGATGGAATAAGAATTCCTGCATTGGACAGGGGGTTTGACTAGAAGGCCTCCAAGGTCCCTTCCAACTGTATGATTCTATTTCTAGAAACCTGGGCCTTGTGATCCCAGCATTATCTACAGCAATGTTTCCCAAACTCGGCAGCTTTAAGATGTCTAGATTTCAACTCCCAGAGTTCATGCTGGCTGGGGAATCATGGGAATTGACATCTTAAAGCTACCACAATTGAGAAAACCGATCCACAATGATTGCCAGATATTTTTTCAATCCATTCATAAAAAATGCTGACAACTGAGTTTGGGCGATGCCACATATAAGACAGCTGTTCTACCACAAATCATGGTTCAATCTTTCCATCATTTCTCACCTTTGCTGAGGAAAGGGAATAAACATTTAGTGAAAGCAGGAAGGAAGGAAGGAAGTCTAATATTTCTCTGGGGTTCTGTTTTGATGAAATAAATCAACATTTGGCGGGGGTAGCATGCAATGATGCTAGATGGACACCAGATGGCACTTCATTGCAAGGAAGGCTGACCCAGTTTATGCAAAAGTGGCCAATCTTTTTTTTTTCCTCATCTAGAAATGAAACTAATCCGACTTTATCAGATTTTCAAAGCAATATTAGGGACAGAATTTGGGATTGGCAGTAGAGTTTTTATAAAGACCACAAGAGAGAGAGAGAGAGAGAGAAAGGGAGGGAGAGAGGGAGAGGGAGAAAGAGAAGGAGTTTCCCTTTTTCATATAAAATAATTGTTATTTATTTCAAAGATAAAATAAAACATAGATCAAAAAACCTACAGAACAAAAAAAAGACAAAAATAATAATGTGCAGATATGAGGTTGATTTGGTTGACAGACATCAGATTTCTATATCTAAGATATTTTTCAAAGAATTGTGATGTAAAATAGTAATTTAATAACTATTGCAAGTTTAAATATGAATACTTATATTTGTGGACCCACTCAAGGGGGATAACCTATTCGATTTATTGAAAAATCGGGAGGATGATGAATGTTTAATGTTGGCCTTATACAAGAGAGTCTGTTTTGTTTTTCTAATGGCAGGCTGTTTCTTTTCTTTATTCAGGAGAAAGAAGGATGGGAATCGGGGATCTAGCTCAGTCATTCTCATTCAGTTGTGCCTCTCATCCAGGGCTCTGAAACTTAAAGAGCTTTTTAAAAAGCCATATGGTGCCTTCAATCCTTGCACAGATTTGCTCACTGATGTGTGTAGGATCTCTGTAAACAGATCAAAACCAAGCTATTGTATTTCACATCACTTCAGTATTTTAGGAAGAAAAGAGTCTATGTAAAGCCAAGGAATTCAGAATCTTCCAAAATAATACCCTTTTTTTCCTCAATAAAGTGGGAAGCCTTTAGAAACATGTGTGACACTGCATCATAGAGAGTATTTTAACTTACTGCACCTCTGTATGGTTTGCCAACTGCACAGTGGCAGATAGGAAAGCACTCCAGAAGGTGAACATCGTTGCCCAGAAGATCACTGGGTTGCCCCCTCTCCCCTCTTTGGAAGAGCTTTAGAGCTCCCGCTGCCTTAAGAAAGTTCAA
Organism: Laticauda colubrina; assembly: GCA_015471245.1. Lineage (NCBI taxonomy): Eukaryota > Metazoa > Chordata > Lepidosauria > Squamata > Elapidae > Laticauda > Laticauda colubrina. The sequence continues at coordinate 3,859,118 of BLBF01000077.1, read as the reverse complement.
AACATCCTCAAAGGTCCATCTCATCCTGGAAATCCTTTTTTTGAACTATTACCACCTGGCAGACGGGACAGGATATTAAAAACAAGTACAAATAGGCGGAAAACAGCTTCTATCCCAGGACAGTAGCTCTACTGAATTCGACTGTATAGTGCAATATTAATGCAATATCAGGAGTTTTCAATTCAATTGTATAGATTGTGAAGGATATGCGTTTGTGTTTATTTTCATAGCCATAACATACACTGAAGATGGTATTTAAATTCTTTGTATGAGATGCAATGACAATAAAGTAAACTGAAGTAAACGTTCACCTTATCACTAACGATGAAGGAAAGGAGATGATGAAAGAAAATTTTAAAAAGCTAACCCAAGAATTTCTAAGGAAGGTTAGAGAGAGTCTTGCTTGAAATTCTGATGGGCCCTTCAAAGGGCAATCAATGATTGCTTTCACATGGCACACCAAGCCATGATTTGCTCAGTTGTGGTTTGTTGAATAAATCCTAATGGGCAACATTGCATCGCATAAAAGCCAGGCAATCAGGGTCACCAACCTAGTTTTATTTTTCATTAACCAGCGGAATGGCTTGCCTTCAGAAGTTGTGGGTGCTTCCGTCCCTGGAGGCTTTTAAGAAGAGACTGGATAGGTATAGGCTCTCCTGCTTGAGTAAGGGGTTAGACTAGAAGATCTCAAAAGGGCCAGGCAACTCTGTTATTCTATGTTCTATGGAAGGGGTCGCCAACCTTTTGGACATCAGGGACCACCAAACTTATAATTTTAGATCCCAGGGACCACTAACTGGTTCTATGGGCATGGCCTAAATTGTGGGTGTGGCTTGGTGGTCACGTGACTGGATGGGCATGGCTTGTATATAAATATTACAAAATATTTATATAAATATTGATTTTTTTACATAAAAAGAGCAACTTTTACTCAAAATCAGGCAAAGCAGATAGACTGGGTTGCTCACAGAATCACAGATTCATTCAGAGATCTATCTATCTGCCATTGGCTAGTAGATAGCCAATAACTATGTTATGAAACATAGTCTGTTTCATAAAATTTGTTTGCAAGCAAACTCACAAAATTAACTCACAACACACCATGCATGTAAATATTGATTTTTTTTATTTAAAAAAAGACCAACTTTTACCCAAAATCAGGCAAAGCAGGCAGATTGAGTTGCTCATAGAATCACAGATTCTTTCAGAAATCTATCTGCCATTGGCTAGCTCAGTCTGTCACATAAAATTTGCTTGCAAGCAAACTCACAAAATTAACTCACAACACACCAAGCATATAAATATTGAATTTTTTTTATTTTAAAAAGAGCAACTTTTACCCAAAATCAGACAAAGCAGACAGATTGAGTTTCTCACAGAATCTCATTCAGCGATCTATCTATCTGCCATCGGCTAGCTCAGTCTCTCAAATTTGCTTGCTGCGAGTCTGCACTGAATTTGCTTGCAAGCAAACCTTCAGTCCTAAGGCAGGTTCGGCTGTGCTTAGCAAGAAAGCAAGAAATCCAACCATTTCCTGCTTCCTAGATCATCTAAATCTCCTGGCAGAGAAGAACAGATGATGGTCGGAAAAAGGAAAAATAGCAATTTAGCAGCCAATATAATGGGTAAGGAGTGAGTGGGCAGTGCAGCCTTGTGTTTCTGCACAGCCTGGATTAATTGCTTTGGGAGGGTGCTCTGGGGGTGAGATTTCTCTGTGGCCCACCAAAAATTTTTTCATGGCCCACCAGTGGCCCACTGGTTGGCAACCACTATTCTATGGGAAGGAAAAAAAAATGTCTGCTCTCTGGAGTTCAATCTTTTCAGAGTACCCTACTGATGCAGGGCCATTTGCGAGGAATTTAAGAGGAATGCTCATTGTAGGAAGCATGTAGGGTGAAAACAACAACAACAATAAAAGCCCTGATGATCCATAATGTACTATCAGAAACTAAGAATGGTAACAAGCCGAAATTGCTTTCTGTAAGGTTGTGTGTTAGCACAGCCACACAGGCGATGGAAATAGGGTTGGGGGTCATGTCCTATTAAAAATAAAAGCGGGGATGTCATCCTTTTAGTTAATGGAACAGCAAAGCCCTCCTTCTCTTCCTTAACGGTCCGGGGGAGATGATTAAAATGTGGGTGAGGAAAGGGAGCGGAACAATTTTCCCATTAACAAAGAGGAAAGGTAAACAGCTACCAATTTTCATGAATCCTCCTGATGGCAAGTTGTGGAGTTCACATCATCCTGGCCTCCAGCGTCCATCACCATCTATGAGGGCAAGAGCTGATTGTGTGAAGTCATTTGTTCCCCAAACCTTTTCCCTGGTCCCTATCGCTGGCCAGGGTTTAATCCTGAGAGACAAACCATCTTCTAAAAGAATAAACTTTGACTCTCTTTCCCTGGGGTGTCAAACTCAAGGCCTGCGGGCTGGATCCGGGCCACAGGGTGTTTGCATCTGGCCTATGGGGCCGGCATGGAAACACCCTAGGACCGCCCCGCAGTGCCTCTGCCAGCGAAAACGGAGCTCGGGAGGGGCGTGCGCAGTGGCCCTTTTCACTGGCAGAGGGCTAAACAAAGAGACTAAAAACAAAAGGAAAAATGTTTTCCCCTTTTGCATTTGAGCACGTGAGAAGGGACAGGAAAGGAAAAATGGAAAGAGGAAAGAAAAAGAAGAGAAGATGGGAAGAGAGCAAGGAAGGAAAAATAAGGAAAGAGGGGTAGGAAGAAGAAAGGAGAATGAAGAGGGAAGAGGGAAGGAAAAATAAGGAAAGGGAGAGAGGGAGGGAGGAACAAAGGAAGGAAGGGAGGAAAGAGGGAGGGAGGGAAGGAAGGAAGGAAGGAGGGAGGGAGGGAGGGAAGGAAGGAAGGAAGGAAGGTGAGATGGGTGGTATGGGAAAGAAGGAAGGAAAGATAGAGAGAGAAAGGAAGGAGGGAAGGAAGGAAGGAAGGAAGGAAGGAAAGAAGGAGGGAGGGAGGGAGGGAGGGAGATTATAATGAGAGTGAGGGAGGGTCTCAGGAAAGTCCTGCCTTAGCACTTGGCCACCACAGGTGCCCCAGACAAAGAGTGATGTCGAGCTGACCATGCCCACCCTAGCTATGCCCAATCTGGCCACACCCACCCTGGCCCCCTGAGGTCAAACATAATCCTGATGCAACCCTCATTGAAATCGACTTTGACACCCCTGCTCTTTACTATGGCAGTAAAGTACTGACTCTATCTTTCATAGGTACTTCCTCACTTGCAAGGACTATCACGAATAATGTTATTATTGGTTCTTCCTAGTCTGTTTGTTGGTTGCAGAGGTGGTATTCAGCCAGTTCTGGCTGGTTCCAGAGAACCAGAAGTGGAAATTTTCAGTAGTTTGGAGAACCAGCCAATCCCACCTCTGACTGGTCCCGCCAACCCCACCTCTTCTCTGCCTCCCATTGAGTCCCAGCTGATTGGCTGGGTCTTTTTTGGTTGCCCTTCCCAGGAGAATGGAGCTGGAAAGCAGGTTAGTGGGGTGGGGAGGGAATGGAAATTTTACAGCATCCTTCCCCTGCCACGCCCACCAAGCCACGCCCACAGAACCAGTAGTAAAAAAAAATTGAATCCCACCACTGGTTAGTTGGTCCACTGTGCACCTCGCAAGTTGTGAGTCTCTTTATCCCAGTGAAGTGTGGGCCTCATTTGTACAGGCTGTCCTCGTACAACGGTTCATTTATTGACCGTTCAAAGTTACAACAGCACTTATGACAGATGCGGGATCCCCCCAGTCACAGAATCAAAATCTGGACGTTTGGCAACTGGTTCTTATTTATGATGGTTGCAACCTCATGTGGCATCACGGGATCCTCCCTTTGCGACCTTTGGACAAGCAAAGTCGGTGGGGAAGCCAGATTGTGGGTGGTCCAACACTAGAGGCTTTAAAGAAGAACTTGGACAGCCGTTTGTCTGAAATGGTGCTTGAGCAGAGGGTTGGACTAGAAGATCTCTGAGGTCCCTTCCCCCCCCCCGACCAGTGCTCTGGAGAGATCAGGACTCTGGACAGCTCCCGATGGAGCAGATAGGAAAGGTGGAATTGCAAGGCAGAGTGGTAGCTACTCTTACCTGCCAAATAGAGATAGTCCTCAACCTACAACCACAATTGAGCCGCAGTTGATCACTGGGTTACTAAGTCAACCGCCGCAGTGATTCGCTTAACAACTGTGGCAAGAAAGGTCATAAAAAGGGGCAAAATTCACTTAAGAAGTATCTCACTTAGCAGCAGAAATCTGCGGCTCAATTGTGGTTGTAGGCTGAGGACTATCTCTATTTGGCAGGTAAGAGTAGCTACCACTCTGCCTTGCAATTCCACCTTTCCTATCTGCTCCATCGGGAGCTGTCCAGGGTCCTGATCTCTCCGGAGCACTGGTCGGGGGGGGGGGAAGGGACCTCAGAGATCTTCTAGTCCAACCCTCTGCTCAAGCACCATTTCAGACAAACGGCTGTCCAAGTTCTTCTTTAAAGCCTCCAGTGTTGGACCACCCACAATCTCTGGAGACAAGTCATCCCACTGGTTAAATGTTCTCACTGTCAGGAAATTCCTCCTTAATTGCTAAGTCTCACTAGGAGTTCTCCTGAATCCAACTCTAGAAGAGATATAAAAAAAAAAGAAGAAAAGAAAAGCCACTAACTGACATCTGTTTTATTCCAAACTACTCACTTATCTTCACTCCTCTAAGGTCCTTTCCAACTCTGCTATTCTGTATTCTATATATCTATCAATCAATCAGAACAGAGCTGGAAGGCCTTCTAGTCCAGCCCTCTGATCAAGCAGGATAATACCCCTATTATCAGGGGTAGTCAACCTTTTTATACCTATCGCCCACTTTTGTATCTCTGTTAGTAGTCAAATTTTTCTTTAACCGCTCACCGGTTCCACAGTAATGGTGATTTATAAAGTAGGGGACAAAACCCCAACCGCCCACCATGAAAGCTGGAACGCCCACTAGTGGGTGGTAGGGACCAGGTTGACTACCACTGTCCTATACCATTTCATACAAGTGACTGTCCAGTCTCTTCTTAAAAGCCTCCAGGGATGGAGCACCCACAATTTCTGAAGGGAAGCCATTCTACTGTTTAATTGTTCTCACCATAAGGAAATTTCTCCCTAGTTCCAGATTGCTTCTTTCCTTGATTAGTTTCCATTCATTGTTTCTTGTCGTGCGCTCAGGTGCTTTGGAGAATAGCTTGACTCCCTCTTCTTTGTGACAGCCTCTCAAATACTGGAAGACTACTATCATGTCCCCCCTAGTCCTTCTTTTGAAATATCTATAATAAAGGTTGGTATTCTGACAAATATCCCCACGCAATGCTTCCTCGGGAGAAATATCTTTCTCATACAGAACGGCTCTAGGACTATGAATTAAGTGTTGGCTCTGCCTTAGCCATTGTCATTTATTTCTATCCTTGCAGTTTCATTTTTAGGCCTATTATTACTTTCACTTGGTGCTGGTTAATAACTAAGGGGTGTGATGGCTCACTGGTTAAAGACACTGAGCTTGTCAGCTGCAAAGCTATCAGCCCAGGTTCGAGACCTGAGTACTGCGTGACAGGATCAGTTCCAATTCCTGCCTTAGCTCCTGCTTACCTAACAGTTTGAAAGCATGCAGCTGACCACAAGGAGTTGAGAATGAGGGTTATTCATACCTACTCTTGGGCCTTGTCCTTGAGCTTCCTGTTCCTGTGCAAGAACATGTATTCTATTGGCTGTTACAGGGGGTCATAGCTAACCCTGTAGGTTGTCTGAGAAGTTTGGTTGAAGCCTAGAGGGTGAAGCAGTGTCCCCAGGTGATTTTGCAATGTGGTGAGCTCTGCTGCTAGATTATTATGACCCTCACTCTGCTAAGGACCTAGGAGTACTTATCTCAAACGATCCAAGCCCCAAAGCTCACAAAAACCTTGCCAGACCAATTCTTGAAGACTGATTCCACCTGGAATCTGCACTGTATACCTGTCAATGACTTCTTCAGCCTCAACCACAATAATACATTGGCAAACAACCGATACAAATTCAAAGTAAACCGCTCCAAACTTGGTGGCAGAAAATACGACTTCATCCACAGAGTGGTCAATGCCTGGAATGCCCTACATGACTCCATGGTTACAGCCTCAACCCCTCGTAGCTTGAACCTCAAACTGTCTAGCATGGACCTCACCTCATTCCTGAGAGGTCCTTAAAAGGGATGTGCATAAGCACACCAGCATGCCTACTGTCCCTATCTTACTGTCCCCATTTATCTGCATTTACTCCCTTTGTTCATGTTTATGTTCATACCTATTATACTTGTCTTGTACACATTTGACAAATAAACAAACAAACAAACAAACAGATAGATAAATAATGTCCTGGAGTGTCATGTCTTAATCACATCACCCTGGTGCTGGAGGTCTTTTGTCTTGTAAATAGGATGGCCAAATCTTTCTTAATGGGTACAGAATATCTGCTGGGGCTATTAAGAAAGACTTGGGGGTTCCTTTCTGTCTTTAAAAACATGCTTCTCCTTTACGGAAAATATAATATTGTGCCTTTTTAAATATTTCTCAAAATATTTCATTCTTCTAAGAGGGGTGACTTCCCTCAGTATTGTGGTGCAAAGCCCCTCAAAATCATTTCAGAAAGGGCTCACCACACAACCGGCAGCCATATGTGATACACTTCTGCTTTTGTTTTACCAAGAGCTGTGTAAACAGCTTAACATCTAAAGCTGAGAAATTGAAACGCTTGCAGATGCTAACAGCTGCACAAGCAACTTTATACGTTTAAAATCACATAGTTATATCATCGAGGATGGGGGTGTGCGTGCAAGCATTTATTTTTGTTTTTAATCTACTAAAACACAGCTGGCAGCATGAAATTATCATTAAAACATTGTATTTAAGATGATTTAATGAGTTGATTGCCAAGTGAGAACTATAGCAGTTTACTCAAACAACTGACTATAAAAAAGGGTGCAACAATATGAGAAGGTATGAGAGAAAGTGAGAGGGAAGGGAATAATTTTGTAAAATAAAATGTAAGAACAGGCAAGGTGAGTTGGGCTAGCTAATTTTTCTTCTTTCAAAAATTGCTTTCACTCAGGGATAATTTGTTCAATGTGAGGAATCAGAACATTTCTGAGAAGGGTCACCATTATCTCCCTCCCAGCATCCTTTCCGACTCGCCAGTACTCAGAAGGGATTTTCCCAACCCAACATTCTTTTTCCACCTCTTCTCCTTCTTTCTCCAGATCCAGTGGGGGACAAATAGATTGGGGGGGGGGAGGAGGAGGAGGAGGAGG
>BLBF01000077.1:3802380-3849380 GCA_015471245.1 Laticauda colubrina | reverse complement strand
GGAAGGAAGGAAGGAAGGAAGGAAGGAAGGAAGGAAGGAAGGAAGGAAGGAAGGAAGGAAGGAAGGAAGGGAGAAAAAGAAAGAAAGGAAGGAGGGAGAGAAAAAGGAAAGAAAGGGGAAAAGGGAGGGAGGAAAAGAGAAAGATCTTAAAAAGATGCCTTCCAAAGAAATCTTTTCTCTGTGAGCATCACAGATGTTTGCAATTCATTTTATAACCTTTTCATTAACTTTGAGATAAATTGAGGGCAGGCTAGGGGATAAGCTCTTGATTTTTTGCATTCTAAAATCAGCTTTACTTTCCCCACAAGAACAAATACTGGCCAAGATTAAAATACGTGCAATTCAACTCTCCAGCCAGTTACCCAATATTTGTCTTTCAAACAAGGCACAATCTCCTGCATTTAGCATGTTGTTGATGGGGTAGTGACCAGAATCAGAGGGCATGATGTGTTTGCTCCCCTTTGGGGGAAAAAAGGCTTTCTTGGCTTCCATATTCAAATGTCACCTTGCTTTCCCGCGTAACAGCCTGCTGGTCTTCTCAGACTCACTGAATAAATCAAAGATAAGAGAAAAAAATATGCATGGCCAGGATACAAAAGAAGATGTTGAGACCCTAGAAAGACTGCAGAGAAGAGCAAAGAGAAAAGCCAAGATGACAGAAGTTAAATTGTGTGATGAACAGTTGAAGAAACTGAGTATGTCTAGTCTAACAAAGAGAAGGACTATGGATAGGATGATAGCCGTCTTCCAACATTTGAGGGGCTGCCACAAAACAGAGGGAGGTCAACCTATTGTCCAAAGCACCTGAGGACAGGCCAAGAAGTAATGGATGGTCCTTATCAAAGAGAGATCCACTAGAACTGTGATGGCGAACCTATAGCATGCATGCCAGAAGTGGCATGCACAGCCACTTTTGCCGGCATTCAAGAGGTTGCCTGCAGGAGCCCCACTGTACATGCGCCTGCACCCCCTGCAACCCAGCTGCTTGTCAGGTATCTGCCACACATACGCAGAAGCATGCGGCATGCAGGGGAGGTTGCGTATTAATGTGGTGGCGGGAATCACACGTGCATTGCATTATGGGAGCAGGCATGCACGCGCACTTTTGGCTCGCAACGTCAGGGTTGGGATTCTACCGGTTTGCACCTGTTTGCAAGAACTGGTTGTTAACATTCTAAGCAGTTCGGAGAACCGGTTGTTAGAGGAAATGACTGGCCTAATCCTGTAAGGAAGGCAGGAAGGAAACATTCTGGTGTTGCTTACAGAAACTGCCTCTCCGTTGACCCTTATTACATTCTTGGCAGGACAAGACTTCCTGTCTCAGGAACGTCTCTGGAGGTTTTTTTTTCCTCCTTTGCTGGTACTTTGCTTGTGTGGAGGGACCAAAGTTATAATGCCACTGAAAAAAGTGACTTATGACCATTTTTCACACTTATGACTGTTGCAGCATCCCCACAGTCATGAGAGTCCAAGCGAGGAAATGTGTGCCTCGATGTGAGTGATATTGAGTTGGCCACACCCAGACAGTCACATGACCACCAAGCCATGCCCACCAACTAAGCCACACCCACAGAACCGGTTGTTAAAATGTTTGAATCCCTCCACTGTACAACGTGGAAAAGGTTTGCCATCACGGCACTAGAATTTTCAACCAAGAAATTTCCTGTTGGTGAATCAGTGGAATAATTTACCTCCAGAAGTTATGGGCGATTCAGCACTGGAGGTTTTCAAGAAGAGATTGGACAGCCATTTGACTGGGATGATATAAGGCTCCTGACCTGAGCTGTCAGTGGACTAAAAATCTTCCAATGTCCCTTCCAGCCCTACGTTTCTATAGTTTTATTATTCTATTTTCCAACGAACCGGAAGGCAGGACAAGCAGCAATGGGTTTGGATCCTAATTTTATTTGATCTGCAACTTGGAAGGTCTTAGAGGTCTTCTAGTCCACCCCTTTGCTCAAGGAGACCCTAGACCATTTGTTCTAAGGTTCTACCATTGGTTCTATGCAAAAAAAAAAAGTTTACTTGATACAGCAAAAATCTTTGCTGCCTCCCCCATCTCCCATCCCTCTGTGCTTGGAAGAGCTACTCATCAGGCCTGAGTGCTCAAGGGAAGCATACAGATACAGGTTAACAGAGTTCAAAGGGACCTTGTAGGTCATCTAGTCCAACCCCCCAACTCAGTAGACCCAACACCTGTTTTGACAGATGGCAGTCCAGTGATGAAAGCTTCCAGTGATGAAGCCCTCACAACTCCTGAAGGTAATTTCTGTTCCACTGGTTGATTGGTCTCACTGCCAGAAAATCTCTACGTGACCAGTTTACGTCCATTATTCCTTGTCTGGCCTTCAGGTGCTTTGGAAAATAGCTTGACCCTTTCCTCCTCTCTGGGGCAGCCCCTCAAATACTGGAAGATGCTCTCCTGTCTCCCCTGGTCCTTCTCTTCTTCCCTAGACTAGCCAGGCCCAGTTCCTGCAACTGACCATCATGTTTTAGCGTCCAGTCCCCTCATCATTCTGGTTGCTCTTCTCTGCAATCTTTCTAGAGTCTCAACATCTTTTTTTTATAGTGTGGTGACCAAAACTGGACGCAGTATTCTAGGTGTGGTCTTACTAAGGTTTTATAAAGTGGTATTAGTACCTCCCTTGATCTTGATTGGATCCCTCTGTTAATGCAACTTAGATTTGCATTGACTTTTTTGGCTGCTGCCACACACACATCTGACTTCTCCTTAATTTTATGGCCAGAAGAGCCAGATTCCAACTCTCCCCAAATCCTAATTGCAGAAACTGCTTGAGCAGAAGACTAGCGGTACGCAGGAAACTCCGCACTGTCTTTCTTCCCATACATCTCTCTTAAATACAATCCTCTGTCTCCAGCCGGAGATAAGAATCAGTCAGGCTCCAATTCTTTTTTAACAACATAACTAAAATTCACAAGGCTGGAGGAAATGGGGGGGGGGGGAGAAAAACAGTTCAGGTCAATCCATTCATTACTGAGGTTTTGCCCTCTGTTTTTCTCTCATTGACAGCCCAAAATGGGAACAATCCAAGGGAGGGTGGGAGAGATTCTATAAAAGGTGTAGAATGTTCTGGTTGGTGTTGTAGCACGTTCATCAAGAATGCTTTGTTATGTTCCTCTGGCATTTGTTTTCTTATCCTCTGGAGTTTTTAATCTCTGTGTTTTGTTTTGTTTTTGTTTTGTTTTTTTTCTGATCTCATGCCTGAATGTGGCTCCTAGGAAAAGCAAACAAACAAGCAATAAATCATTAACTCTATTCAACATATGGCACAGATCCATTACGTCTCAGCTGGAAACTTTTTATCAATTGTTCGCCAGAAAGGAAGAATACAAATATTGCAACTAAATGGGAGTCATGCCCCTTTTTTTTAATCACTTGTTAGTTTCAGTCCTCCAAAATAAAACATCAGGCAGTTTGAAAGAAGCCATGGACTAGCTCTCTCAAAAGTACAATATTTAGTCATTACGCCGAGGAATTATTTTTGTTCCAGTTATTCAGGAGATGCTAGGCTGTGGAAGGTTAGAAAAGGGGTATTAAATTACCTTCTTTATGGGGGGGGGGGGGAAGAGCGGAGAGCTTTTGTAACTCTACATGCTGGTTACTGTGTAGTAAAGATAAGCCTACGTTCATAAAAGCATGCAGTGATATATTTTATTAGCTCAATCAAAACAAAAAACAAAATTTGCTATCTCTCCCATTTTGTCCAGCTTTATTGGTCCAATAAACCATATCGCCACTGCTTTTTTGATCTTGGGGAAGGAGGGCATGTCAAAATAATTTGTCACCCACCGCAAAATGGACCTCTAAAGAGTAAGTCGAGAGAGACTTGCCATTAAATAAGATGAGTCAGCCCATCTCCAAAGGCAGGACCATTAAAGGCAGAACATACATGATGCTCTAGGCTGTGTTTTGTAATATCACTTTGGTTGTGTGGATTTGATCAGGGCACCAAGCTCTCCAGGATTATCTTCTGTGTCCTTGGTGGTCTCTGAGCTTGGTTATTTTCTCGCAGACATTTCATGACCCAACTAGCTAACTTCATCAGTGCTAGAAGGGAGTTAGGTTTGTGCAATAGTGTATTAACCATTAAGCAGACTAAGCACGTGCTTAGGGCAGCAGACCCAAAGTGGGAACCACAAAAACTTTTCTGTCGCCTAAGCTTGGCTTCGTTAGTACAGTATGTGCAAAGGAAGGGGGCACCAAGTTTTGTCAGTGCTTAGGGCACCAGAGAGCCTTAATCCACCACTGAGTTTGTAAGTGGGGAGAGGAGGAGGAGGAGGAGGAGGAGGAGGAGGAGGAGGAGGAGGAGGAGGAGGAGGAGCTGATGGATCCTTGGTGCTCTCTGAGAGCTTGGGTGTTTTCTCACAGACATTTCATTACCCAACCAGATAACCTCATCAGTGCTAGTAGAGTGTGAGTTTTTGCTCCTTGATTAGGAGACTACTTAATTCGGGAAAAACTGTAGTTAAAACTAAAAAGCTAGCTCCCACCCCTCTCCTACAAGAATGAAGTATTATAGGAAATATAAAAAAGGCAGAATATTGTATTTCCCTAAAGGGAAAAACATGACAGAAAGCCACTTCCCACCACCCTTAATAGCCCACAGCAGATTGTCAGCACTTAGATGATAAAGAGAAAGATAGCTCTACTCATAAGCAAAGCAGGCAGAAATCCACTCAAGAATTCCCTGCAGCAAGGTCTGAACAACGGTAGGATGAGCCCTCAGCCACAATCGGAATTGCCCAATGCCCCTTCATTGCCTCAGCCATCCAAACCTCAACCAAACTTAGTTCAGACAAACCTCTAGGGCCTATAGAGCCAGCTATGACCCCTAGACAACCCCTACAACAGCCAATAGAAGGCATGTTCTTGCACAGGAACAGGAAGCTCAAGAGAAGATATATATTAAAAAAAAAAAAACCCCACTCTCAACTCCACTTGGTCAGCTGCCCATAAATGGTTCTGTTTCACCCTTAAACCCTCTTTCCCAGAGGTCTCCAAATGTGGCAGCTTTAAGACTTGTGGAAGTCCACAAGTCTTAAAGTTGCCAGGTTTGAGGACCCCCCCCCTGGTCTTTCCAATGGGAGCCTCCAGACTCCATTTTGTCTCCAGCGACTTTCTCCAGGCTTGGAACTGAACCAGATGGGACTTTTCTTCCCTGATCCCACGATCAAATTAGGGGACTTTCGGTGCGCCGTCCTCTCGTGCTCCCTGACCTTGGTTGTCTGGAGAGGGGAATGGGGTTCCCTCTGTGGTCCGGCACTGAGCCCTCGGAGAGCGCCCGGTTGGGGAAGCTCGTCCCGAGAGGCCGCTGAGCACGCCCCTTCCCCCACCCACTCCTTAGGCCCCGCCCCCTCCATCCCACCCTGTTTACCAGGCCGTGCACATGGCTCGCGCCCGCCTCCGATTGGCTCCGGCGGTCCAGCCTGCCACGCCGGCGGCCAATGACGTCGCGGGACCCGCGCCACGGGGGTTGGCTGGGCGGGGCGCGCGGGACAGAGGCGGGGCGCCTGCGCGGCTGCGCCGAGTCCGTCTGAGGCGGCGGCGGCGGCGGTGGCAACGGTGGTGGTCGCGGCCATGGCGGGCCGGGGGCGGCTACCGTTGCCGCTGCTGCCGCCGTTGAAGGCGCTGTCGGTGGCGCTGGGCGAGGCGTCCTGCGGCGCTCAGGGCTACCGCGGCGGGCAGGAGGTGTCCGGGCAGGTGTTGCTGGAGCTGGCGGCGCCGCTGAGGCTCCGCACCCTCCACCTCGAGGCCTGCGGGGGCGCCCGGGCGGCTTGGACTGAAGCGCCACCGATGCAGCCGCGAACGCCGCCGCCTCCTCCTCCTCCTCCGGTGGCGGCCGGGACCCGTCTGGAAGCGGAGGTGCCTTACCTGGAAGCCCGGCGGGAGCTGTTGCTGGCAGGCGAGCCGAGGGAGGGGCCGTGGAAGGGAGGGAGGGAGGGAGGGAGGGCGAGGACTACCGCCCCCATCATCCCCCCGGCCGCGGCGTGTGGCACAGGCGCTTTCGCGAGGGAGCCTCCCGGCAAAAGTCGTCGTCCACCCCCCCACCCCCCACCCCCATTCGAAGAGGCGGGACTGCTCTCCCCATCGCCCGCGGCCAGCCAGATGACGCAGGACTACACTCCCCATCGTCCGCTGCCAGCCGGCGCCCCACCCCTGTGGGCGGGTCGAACTCTTCCTTTATTCTCCTCCCGCAGCTCCTTTTCCCGAAAGCGGCTTTTTCTGCCAGCTGCTTTGCTCCGCCCCTGAGATGTCGGGGGGGGGGGGAGGTGATGGTGGTGTTCCGTCTCCCACCATCCCCAGCCGGTGGGTAGGACGATGCCTCCGGAGAATGCCTTGGCTGGAAAAAATCTGGGGAAGTGGGGAGGGGGCCTTGGCCGGGCATTGGGGTCCCGGGAGTCATTCTTTCGCCTGCATCTGCCCCCCCCCCCCACCGACTCTTCCCCTGTTTGGGGGATGATGGGCCTTGCAGTCCGACGAGACTGCAGGATGACTCGCTGACCCGTGTTATGTCCAGTCGGTTCAGTGGAGCTTCGGGATAAGAGTTGCTAATTTCTACTTGTGTCCCATCTTGATTGCTTATTGTACCCTATGACTGTATTCTATATATGATATACCCTATGACTATAAAACTTTTATGATTATTATTAAGTGTTGTACCTTATGACTCTTGACAAATGTATCTTTTCTTTTATGTACACTGAGAGCATTTGCACCGAAGACACATGCCTTGTCACATCACGCTTGGCCAATAAAGAAATTCTATTTTATTCTATCTTCTTCCATCAGCCTGGGGAGGGGAATGGGGGGGGGGGCCCTGCAGCCTGACTTCAGTTCCCATGGTCTTGTGGGCTGTGGATGATGGAGGTTGCATTCAGTGGGGGAAGAAGGAAAGGTGTTTTGAGTGTGCATGCATGTATTGGGAAAGTTAGAGCCCTCACAAAGGCCATTTCTGCAGGCAGCCGTGTCTCAAAAGATCAAAAACGGAAACATTCTGTTCTTCCAGCTTGCCAGGCTTATTTATAGGAACAGAGAAGGCAACAAATCTCCCTGCAAGGACTGATAGGAACTCAGGTTGATGAAGCTGGAGCCTGTCTAATGGAGGCTGGGGAGAGCCCCAGAAAGACTGTTTATAGTGTTTTTCATTTATTTTTTTATTTTAACTGCCTGCCGCTCTGTAAACAAGTTGTTGGCTCTCTGGAACAGTTGGGATCTTGCTTTCGTCGTGCACATGCTGAATCATACCTCCGGTTAAATAAAGCAAAAGCCATTTAAAGATCAGCCGGCAAAAATGATAGCTGTCTTTCTGTCAAAACGCTTCCAAAATAACAATAATCACAGCATCTTTTACAGTATCAGAGAAACAATCAGCCGCTGCCTTTTTTTTCCATAGGCTCTCTAGAACAGGGGTCGCCAACCGGTGTCTGCTAAGTTGCTATTTTTCCTTTTTTCCAACCATCATCTTTTCTGCTGTGCCGGGAGATTGAGATTAGCTAGGAAAGCAGAAAATGGTTGAGTTTCTTGCTTTCTAGCTAGTCTTTAGATCTTTGGCTCAGCACAGCCAGACCTCCCTTAGGACTGAAGGTTTGTTTGCAAGCAAATTCAGTGCAGACTCAAGCAAGCAAATTTGAGAGACTGAGCAAGCCTATGGCAGATAGATCACTGAATGATTTTGTGAGCAACTCAATCTGCCTGCTTTGCCTGATTTTGGGTAAAAGTTGCTTTTTTATATAAAAAATTCAATATTTACATACATGGTGTGTTGTGAGTTAATTTTGTGAGTTTGCTTACAAGCAAATTTTATGTGACAGATTGAGCTAGCCAATGACAGATTGATAGATCTCTGAATGAATCTGGGATTCTGTGAGCAACTCAATCTGCCTGCCTGCTTTGCCTGATTTTGGGTAAAAGTTGGGTCTTTTTTATGTAAAAAAAATCAATATTTATATAAATATTGATAATATTTACATACAAGCCATGCCCAGCCAGTCGCATGACCACCAAGCCACACCCACAAATTAGGCCACACCCACAGAACCGGTTAGTGGTCCTGGGATCTAAAATTATGAATTTGGTGGTCCCTGAAGTCCAAAAAATTGGTGAACCCTGCTCTAGAAGAAAGTGCTGGCAGCTGAGTCAGGAAGGAAATGAGTCATTCACACATGAATGTTATTCAAGAAGTGGAATCTGCAGTTCTGAAAAGGGGAAAGGCAGCTCATTTAGTTCCATGGGAAATTGGCTGAAGCCAAGCTAGAATTGAGGAGCCTAAGTTGGGGTAAAGTCTGTCATTTCCTCTTGAAAGGGGAAAAAAAACATGCCAAGGTGATGAGGTCCTTTCAGAGGATAATATTCACAGAGACGCTAGGAAGATTGGAGAGATCTCTTAGGATGTACCCAATTCCGTTATACTGTCTGCAAAATTAGACAGATTTTGACTGCTCATGGACAGTCCATCGATACCTGCGATATATTATCTTGTCTTTTTTAATGATTATTATTACATGAAGTATTAGTATACTTATAAAGTCTTAGTGAGACAACACTTGGAATATTGCATCCACATTACAAAAAAGATGCTAAGACTTTGGAAAGAGTGCAGAGAAGAGCAACAAAGGACTGAAGGCTAAAACATTCAAAGAATGGTTGCAGGAATTGGGTACGTCTAGTGAAAAGAAGCAGTGTTCCAGTATGTGAGGGGCTGCCACAAAGAATAAGGGGTCAATTTATTTTCTAAACCACGAGAAGAAAAGACAAGATGGAATGGAATTCCAATGGATGGAAACTAATCAAAGAGAGAAGCAAACTAAGGGGAAATTTCCTAACACTGAGAACAATCAACCAGTGGAACAGCTTGCCTTCAAAAGTTGTGGGTGCTCCATCACTGGAGGCTTTTAAGAAGAGACTGGACCATCATTTGTGTGAAATGGTATAATGACGCATCCGATCCGCAGGCTGCCAGTTCGACACCCCTGGTATAAGGTTGGACTAGAAGACCTCCAAGGTCTCTTCCAATTTGTTTTTCTGTGTTCTAATGCTTTTTATTTGTAATGCTGGTCTGGGACTGTAATAAAAATTATCTACTTGGAAGATTTGAAAAGAATGAATCTATCCACGTGGTTGTTTACTACTATTGTTGATAGATCCTCTGTAATTCCAGATTGTAGTAGAAAATGCTTGTGATTGATGAGAGGATCCCTGGTACAAGGGAGAAGGGCATGTGCCAAGGAATTGAAAAGTTTAGCGCCAGCTGAATTGGAGGAATAGTTGTTGGAATTGGAAAACAAAGTATAGGTAGTCTTTGACTTATGAACACAATTGAGCCCAACATTTATGTTGCTAAGTGAAATATTGGTTTTGCCCCATTTTACAACCTTTCTAGCAATAGCTGTTAAGTGAATCACTGTAGTTGTTAAGCTAGTATCATGGTTGTTAAGTGAATCTGGCTTCCCCATTGACTTTGGATGTAAGAAGGTCGCAAAAGAAGCTCATAATCACCCTGGAACATGAGACAGTTGCCAAGCATCTGAATTTTGATCATGTGATTATGGGAATGCTGCAACAGCTGTAAGTGTAAAAAACACTAAGGTCATTTTTTTCAACACTGTTGTAACTTCGAACAGTCACTATATGAACTGTTGTAAGTCAAGGACTACCTGCAATGATTCCCATATGCTGAGTCTGATCCCATACACATCTACATAGTTTTCTTGGCAGCAGTACAAAAGTGATATTTTAATTCCTTTTTATTTTATTGCTATACCGAATCACGTTACTGCCCATCCACAAGTTATTCCAATGGGTGCTAAAGAAGGGCATGTTGAGATTGTGTCTTCTACACAACTATTAAAAACACAAGAGGCTTTATTTAGCATCTGGGTTTTTCGTTTTTGTTTTTTTGCCAAAATAATTTCATTGGTCTTTTAAGGTCCTATAGAGTTTTGCTGAATTTTCTTCCACATGTTAACATGTCTCCCTAATAGAATTTTCCAGGATTTATTGGCAGCTATGTGGGAAGGAGCAAGTAGAGTTCTCCAGAGACTTTGAGTGTGAGCAGCTTCTATTTTAAGGCTGTGTTCTCACTGGCAGCTATATCTGGTGAAACTAGGTCCGTTTGCATCCCCAGCAGTTGTAGCGTGTTTAACATATCCTCCTTGCCTTCATTGCAAATTTGCTGTCAAGTGACTACAAGAGATTTAGAAACTCCCTGCCTATACCTAGGAAACAGAAAAAAATAGAAAAATAGTGTGTGGGGGGGGTTTCCTCTGAAGAAAATGGAATTAAAAATAATACGAGTTATCGATTTAAAAAGAAGCTATTATATTGCACAAAGTTGGCTTTTCACTCCATGCCAGGTAGCTGTCCAAAAAACCAGTTTCAGCCCATTTTTTAAAATAGTGTAGCAAATCTTAAAGCCAATTGTGATGTGCCTCCACTTCAAGCAAAACACAAGATTTGGCACATGGTGCCAGTTTCCCTCTTTTCCTCTCTTCCTTTCTGTAGAGTTTTGCCTACACAGGAGGAATGAAACTCTTTTAATATTGCCTTCATTAGATGAAGTCCACTTATTGGCACTTTAATCCGTGAATAAAGGTTGATTAATGCGCAGTACAAGTAATCCCTGGCTTACAACCACAATAGAACCCAAAATTTCTGTTGCTAAGTGAGACATTTTAAGTTAATTTTGCCTCATTTTATGACCTTTCTTGCCACCAATGTTAAGTGAATCACTGCAGTTGTTCATAACACAGGCTGTTAAAGTGAATCTGGCCTCACTGACTTTGCTTGTCAGAAGGTCAGAAAAAGTGATCACATGATCCTGGGATATGGCAACCATCATAAATATGAGGCAATTGTGCCAAGTGTCTGAATCACGTGACCATAGAAATCCGCAACAGCTGTAAGTGTGGAAAATTGTCATAAGTTTTTTCAGTGCCGTTGGACCTTTGTGCAGTCATTAAATTAACTGTTGTAAGTTGAGGACTATCTGTGATGCGAGTGAAGAGCCCTTTGGCTTAGGTTGCCCTTCCCTTTGAACAGCTTGGAAAACAAAACCTTCAAAAGAAGAAAATTTCACAGGCAAGCCAGGATTTCTGGCTTGTACTTGACGTTTTTTTTAGGCAAAGTTTTTCAACTATTGGGCTGCCTTACTCACATTGGCAGGAAGTCATTGCACTTGTGCAAATCATTGGAGTGCTTCCATTCATAGAAAGGCATATGCATCTAATTTAGTTCCCTGACATTCACAATTGAACTTCTTCAGTCAAGTTCGTTGCTTTTTTAGAACTCTCTGCATAAAGTGACATCACAAATGTTTTCCCTTTTGAAAATACAAAACACAGACATACATGCATAGCTCTCTCTTCCATACATGATTCAGTAGCTCATCTCTTCACCTACGCAATTTGGTGTTGATAATAGAAAATACAAATCGTGCAGACTGCGCAAAACACGAAAGGACTTTCTGTAGTGTTCATTTAGTTCTGAAATGTTTGCTTACGTTGCCTGGCTCGAAGGAGATATGCTCTTCCAGATGTTGCAGAACTACAGCAGAATGTTGTGTCCCAATTTCTGGGGCTGAGCAGATTCTGAAGGATCTCTGAAGGGTTTCCTGTCTTTGCCTGATAGGATGATTTAGCCCTTCTCACTGAGCCTACAGAATTTTACTCTGCTTGCTCTCACTTCAGTGACCATGATCTTGCAAGGAATAAAAGCAGTACAGGTAGTCCTGAACCTATGACCACAACTGAGCCCAAAATTTCCATCGCAGTGCAAGACAGTTCTTAAGTGAGTTTTGCCTCGTTTTATGACCTTGCTTGCCACAGTTGTTAAGCAAATCACTGCAGTTACTAAGTTAGTATCATTACTCCGTTGCTTTGATGTACACACGCAGCTTCTGCATCAGAGACAAATGTGTCAATCAACCAGAGAACCAATCAGCTGCTCGGAATTTAAATATAGTCCAGACAAACAACCAATTACAGGACCACACTGGTACACAAGACCTTTATAAGCTAAGGAGAATAGGACAAGATTGATGATATTACCTAGTCTAGTAACAAAACATTCAGAAATTAAATCGAAACAAGCTTGGAGAGCAAACCACTGCCAAAAACAAATGTGTCTAATTGCACCTGACCAAGTAAAATATAAAGTAAAGTAAGAGACCTTACAACCCAGTTTGCCTCTGCCCATAGCATGGTTCACCTGGATGTTGGATGTATCAACTCAATTTGTTCGAGTAACAGTAAGAAACTAGGGTTTAACATGACTAAAATAGAATTAGAACAGGAAAGTACAGGAAGACCTTGACTTAGAAATTGTAAGGATCCTGCCCATTACGGTCATAAGTCGTGACAGTCATAAAACAGATCATCCACACGACCGACCCACTTTTATAACCTTTCTTTGTTAAGCAAATACACCAACAATTTCTGGAAGCAAGCTGCTCCACTTGTTAATTGTTCTCACTGTCAGGAAATTTCTCCTTAGTTCCAGGTTGCTGCTCTCCTTGATTATTTTCCATCTGTTGCTTCTTGTTCTGCCTTCTGGTGCTTTGGAAAATAGCTTGACCCCTCCTTCTCTGCGACAGAACCTCAAATATTAGAAACCTACTATCATGTTGCCCCTAGTACCTCATTTCATTAAAAAGTTGCCCAAAGTTATTTTTAATTCTGTCCTGGTTGCTGCCTGTCACTGAAAGCAAATAAAATTTTATTTAATCAGCACGTAGATTTATTAGTGATTTTGCTCTTGGGGGGCTTTTCATCATGGCTATGATTAATAAGCATGATTTTAAATAATATTTTCCTTTCGTCTATAGGTGATGAGGGCTTCATCCTTTTAGAAGCTGGGAAATACAAATTCCCTTTCAGTTTTCAACTTCCTCTCCAGTAAGTGAAACCACTTAAACTGAAATGTTGGTTTTCATTGTAAATGTTCTCACAGAATCTCTGCAAACATTTTACCAACGGTGTGCAAAGTGGATGAAACATAGTACTCTCTTCTGGCATGATCCTGCTTTAGTTTTGATTTGCATTATATTAAAAAGTGTTTAAAAATAAAAGCTAACAGTGAGTACCTGGTAAATCCTTAAGTGCAACAAGTTGGACTTTAGGACTGTACTAACTTTGTCCTTGATAACGACAGCAAGAAGCAAGGGATCCACTGTTCATTTTAAAGAGGCATTATAGAATACAATTAAACTGCGTTGCAGCAGAAATGCGGATTTAGCAAAGGTGATTTGAATAAAAATGAAATCCTTGTCCCACTTCTGTGAATAGTGTAGCTTTAAATAAACTTGAATGCCATTTGCAGACTTGGTTGGTTGAGAAGGAAGGAAAATGCGATTACGACAATGACTCAAGCGGACCAAATATGCTGCTAGCAATAGCATTTTTTTTTACTTGCACTGTTTGCTAAGGTTGATTGTTTGATGACTCAAATAAAGATTTAAATCACTGGAAATATGCACCAGAAAGTGTACCCATCCAAACGGGCCTGTTTCCATCTTCCAGAGAGCCTCCAGAGCCCGGGTAGGCCGTTTTCGCCCTCCCGGAGGCTTGAGAAAAGCAAACACACACACACACTCACAGTCCGCCGTGGTGCAGGAGGCCGACTAGGACACGCCCACCATGGCCATATCCACCCAGCAACCAGGTAGAGAACCCGTTGCTAAAATTTTTGAAGCCTACCCCTGAATACACCAGAGGGTTTTCTGTGCATCTGATGTTTTAGTATTTGTTGCCAGTTATAAAATAAATAAACTATGATAGTGCCACAATAACATGCATTTTACTTGATGTTCGATATGCATTAAAATTGGCTTTGTTAAGCCTTCCTGAAGCAACCACAGAGAACAGCTGCCTAAACAGTTGCCTTTTGGGGCTTCACATTTACCTGACCACAAGTAAGGGGTTAATCAATCAATCAGTTTATTGCAGTAATAGACCAGAGACCAGAAAAAATAAAAACATTCACTAAATATACAATTAGAAATTCTAGTATAAAATAATACCAACCAAAATCTCTCTATATAAAAGCAAAATGCCACTCACACATCATTACAAAATCTCCAGAACTGTAAAGCCTACAAACTTGAAATTTCGCATGTATGTTCCTCTTGGCTTCTAGGTGCTCACTAAGAAAGGATTTTTCAAAATGATCATCAGAGCATTTAGAGTATTTCCTATATTATTATTATTAACACGCTCTGATGCTAAGGAGTTCTACTGCCCCCTCCCCACCTGAAAAGAAATCTGTTCCAAATGCAAAACACAAGCAAAGGAGAGGAGTTTCAGTTTTACTTTCACAGCACCAAGCAACTTTAGTACAGAACAGTTGAGCTAAGCCATGCCCAGGCTCCTTGCTGTCTCACACAGCAAATACTGTTTCAGTTTCCAAACAGCCCTCAACTCTCTCACATACTTGACAGGACACTAGACAGATGAATACCGACAGATGCTAGTAGGCAGAGGCACAATTTCCCCCCCTTCTCCTCCCCAAAAACTAAACTCGACGTCAGAGTTTCATAGCGAAGCACGGCTATCGGTTAGTAGTCTATGATAAAATTCAGTCTGTCAATTATACATGGTCTAACTATACCAAAATGACAACCCATAAACTCTGGGGACCGTTGTTAGTTTAATAACTAAAAGGGAAAGGAATAAGTAAGGGGTCAATTAAATAGTCTCCCGAGCCATCATAACGTGCCAGAATTCAAATTCTGTTCAGCGTAATTTCTTCACCCATAGTCATATGGAATGCAGACGGCAATCTCTCAGGACCCTGAGCATCTCTTAAACATGCTGCCAACACCACAAGGGACCTCACAAGGAACCTTATCATCAGAGCAGGAAAGTCATAAACAGTTGCCTAGGATAACTTGGCCTCTGCAAAGAAAAGTGTGCATTCCAATAACCTTCCACTCCAACCAATACCTCCGAGACAGACATCTTCTCAGCAGTTTATTTTGGATAGTAACTGGCACAACTGGGGAATCCCAAACCTGAAAGTTCTGGGCTTCCTTGCAATAAGTAAAAACTACAAATCCATCCCTTGCACCCATCATCACATCACATGCCCCAATCACCATCCGTCCCAACTTGAGACTTCCCCTCACTTATGCGCAGAATAACATGGCCTTGAGTTAGAAAAAGAATGTTACTATGTCTAACTATATACGCTCCAAGAAATTCCCCCCACTCACTTTCCCAGGCTCAAAATGTGGCAGCGTGGGAGCATCTGATCTCAGTATGGCTTCCAATGCTGACAATGTGCTAAACTTGCCATTTCTTTGTCTCGTGTTCAGCCCCTTGGCGACCTCTTTCACAGGGAAATATGGCAGCATTCAGTACTTTGTGAACGTAACCCTGGAGAGCGCCAGCGGCCCCCATCAGTCGGTGTCAAGAGAGTTTCAAGTGATCAGCCACATTGATGTCAATTCTCCTGTTCTCTTGGTAAGAGCAGCACGTGTCCAGCACTGGGGAAAGCAGGAGAGTTCAGGCAGTTCAAAGGAGTGCAGGTAGTCCTCAACTTAACCACAGTTCATTTAGTGACTGTTCAAAGTTACGATGAGGCAGGAAAAAATGATTGTCAGCCTCCAAGAATCCTTTTCCTGCTTGTCTTTGCTGCTGCCATAGAACCCGGGGGGGGGGGGGGGGTCTTGGGACTTCGGGGGGGGAAGGGTGCTGGAGGTTTAATAGAATTGAATTAGAATTGAATTAGAATTGAATAGAATTCTTTATTGGCCAAGTGTGATCGGACACACAAGGAATTTGTCTTGATGCAAATGTTCTCAGTGTCCATAAAAGAAAAGATACATTCATCAAGAGTCAAGAATCATCAGGTGCAACACTTAATGTTAGTCATAGGGTACAATAAGCAATCAGATCATAGTAGGAAACAGTCAATATAGATTGTAAGGATACAAGTGACAAAGTTACAATCATACAGTCATAAGTGGGAGGAAATGGGAGTGATGAGAAGATTGATAGTAATCATAATGCAGACTTTGTAAATAGTTGGACAGTGTTAAGGGAATTATTTGTTTAGCAGAGTGATGGCTCTCGGGAAAAAACTGTCCTTGCGTCTAGTTGTTCTGGTCTGCAGGGCTCTATAGCATCGTTTTGAGGGTAGGAGTTGAAACAGTTTATGTCCAGGATGTGAGGGGTCTGTAGTTATTCTCACAGCCCTCTTTTTGACTCATGCAGTATACAGGTCCTCAATTGAAGGCAGATTGGTAGTAATTGTTTTTTTTGCAACCATCTTGCACCTGCTTCTTAGTAAGGTGTCTGAAGCAGACACCAGTTCTTCTATTATGGAGAAAAGAGTAGGGCATGTGTTTTCATAGAAACATAGAGCTGGAAGGGTCCTGGGAGGTCTTCTAGTCCATCCCCCCTACCCAAAATAGGAGACCTCCTGTATCATGTCTTGAACCCTTTGAAAATCAGAATCTGCAGAGTCACAATGCATTCTTTTCATGTACTCCAGAAAACATGCATTTAATATTTGCAATAATTGCAATAATGTTATTTTAGTGATCATAATAACCAATATTGACTGACAACCTGAGGTATCTGATGGCTGCATCAGAAGACAATGAGCCAGCAAGTGCTTCAGGAGTGTGTATGTGTGGGTGTGATTGTGTGTTCTTCATCAGACTGCAACTGGGAAGGGTGGACAGGACTACATATCTTTTCCAAAAACTGTTACAGGGAATCTTAGACTT
Organism: Laticauda colubrina; assembly: GCA_015471245.1. Taxonomy (NCBI): domain Eukaryota; kingdom Metazoa; phylum Chordata; class Lepidosauria; order Squamata; family Elapidae; genus Laticauda; species Laticauda colubrina. The sequence goes on along the minus strand of BLBF01000077.1, from coordinate 3,832,632 downwards.
AAGACCACAATTGAGCTCAACATTTCTGTTACTAAGCAAGAGAGTTCTTTGTTTTTGTCCCACTTTACGAAGTTTCTTGCCACAGTTTTTTAAAGAACAACTGTTCATTTAACTAGGTTTTTAAGGGAATCTGGCTTCCCTATTTGTTTGTCAGGGGGTTGCAAAAGGTGATCACATGACCTCAAGACACTACAACCATCATAAATATGAGTCCATTGCCAAATGTCTGAAGTTTGATCCTGTGATCATGGGGGATGCTGCAATGGTTCTAAGTTGTGAAAAATGGTCATAAGTCACTTTTTTTGGTTAAATGAATGGTTGTAACTCAAGGACTTAATCTGTACAGTCATTGTGGAGCTCACTAAGAATATTTGAGAATTAGAGCAACATGCCTGGCATGAGGGACCATCTCTTGCCAGTCACATCAACCAGTAGAGCAGGGAGGCAAGGAATGTTGTGGGTTCCATCCCTTAGGGAGTTAACCTGGCAGGATCCAGAAGAAGGGCCTTCTCCATAGTGGCTCCTTTTCTCTGGAACATCATTCCCCCTAGAGATTAGAATGGCCACTTTCTGGTTTTTTATTGAAGAACAGTTTGCTTCTCATCCAAGAAGCTTCTTCAGCTCTCCTTCTGAAGAACAACCCTGTGAGCTGAAGAAGCTTCTTGGATGAGAAGCAAAACATCTTCGGAGAAAAACAGAAAGTCCAGTTGCTTCTTGAAAAAGCACCTTTGAGCCAACCATGACCTAGATGACTGAGAATCTCCACAGACTTTCATGGATTCTTATTCTTGCCCCATTTTGCAGAGTCCTGTAAGACAAACTCAAGACAAAATGATTGGGTGCTGGTTCTTCACTTCGGGTCCAGTTTCTTTGAGTGCCAAAATCGATAGGAAAGGGTTTTGTAATGGTAAGTATAATTCACTTCATGCTGTTATGTTTGGCTTTGGAATATGCTATGAATGCTGTTAATTTCTGGATTTATAGAAATCTTTGGTTCTTTGCAAAAAAATGGATTTAGAAAGAGAAATCTAGTGAGCCTACATACGTGTGACTAAATCAATTTAATTTCCATTATAACAAGTATGTGCTTAAGGCCCACAGTTACAATGAGTGCTTACATTTTAAAATGTGTTAGCTTAGAGAGAAGAACTAAAACACGAGGGGAAAAAATAGCCAGAGGGAGCTGTCCTAAAAATGCAAATCTTTTTCATCATAATGGATTAGTTTACAAATGTGGCTTTTTTTCATGTTGCCTAGTGCAGAATTGGAATTTTTTTTCCTGCCTTGAATGTTACCAACAATAACTTCTACATTCCAAGGCATACTTTAAGAAAACACTGTTCTACGAAGGAGGAGGCTGTGACTTGTGTAGGTACAATGTAACTTACTTGGTGTTCCTGGGCTCTTTCTTTGGCTCTAGGTGAAGTTATACCAATTTATGCAGAAATTGAAAATTGCTCCTCGCGGCTAATTGTGCCGAAAGCTGCCATTTTCCAAATACAGACTTACGTAGTTCGAGGGAAAACAAAGACTTTTCGTCAAATGGTTGCCAATGTGCGAGGAAACCATATTGCTTCAGGAGGCACAGATACCTGGAATGGCAAAACTCTGAAAATTCCACCTGTCACCCCTTCTATCCTTGACTGCTGTATTATCAGAGTGGAATATTCCTTGGCTGTAAGTATGGTTTTCACCCGGTTCAATCTGTCGTGATCCATAGATTGTAATTCAAGAGACAATCGATCCAGCTGATTTTGCCTAGACTTAGAAACTAAGAAGAATGGAGCTACTGGGACTTTCATAGGAGACCATTAAGAAGATCACAGAATTATAGAATCATAGAACCAATCTGTTGGAATGGGCCTTGGAGATGATCTGGTCCAGCCTTCAAGCAAGAGCCTCTATACCATTCCAGATAAATGGTATCCAATCTCTTCTTGAAAACCTCCAGTGATGTACCACCAAAACCTCTGGAGCCATTCCATTGGTTAATTGTTCTCACTGAAAGAAAATTTATTCTTACTTATAGGTTGGGTACCCTCTCTCAAGCTTCCACTCATCACTTCTTGTCTTGCCTTCTGGTGATTGACTAAACTAACTGTAGGAGTTGACTAGACTGAGCTCGAGGGAGGGTTCAAAGACATCATTAATCTTGAGTCCCTTCATGCTCACAAGAGATCTAAGTCCAGCCCTCCTTCAAATCCATTAACTCTTATCTACCACCAATTTGCCTTGACTATATATAGAAATATATTTGTATGTATATGTATATGTATGTATGTATGTGTGTGTGTGTATAGTGTGTATGTATGTATGTATATATGTGTGTGAGTGTGTGTGTGTGTGTGTGTGTGTGTGTGTGTGTATATATATATATATATATGCTGTTTAGCTTCCTTCGGGTATTATCCCACGTCATTGTAGTTCTGTTAAAGTTGTAGCAACGTTTCAGCAGAATCTCATCTGCCATCATCAGGCTTCTGTATGGATACAAGCAAATTGAAGGAGCCCCTATGGGATCACCACTGTCACCCGTCATTGCAAACCTGTTCATGGAAGAATTCGAATCCAGAGCCCTGGCTAATGCCACCCACAAACCCAAACTATGGCTAAGATACATCGATGACACATTTGTGATTTGGCCCCATGGAAAAGAAAACCTAAACAATTTCCTAACACACCTAAACAACACACACCCCAAAATCAAGTTCACCATGGAAACGGAAATAAACAAACAACTACCATTCCTAGATGTACTAATCTACAAAAGAACAGATGGCACACTGGGACACACCATATACCAAAAGAAAACACACACCAACCGCTACCTCAACGCCCAATCCCACCACCACCCAGCACAGATAAATTCCGTAGCGAAAACACTAATTACCAGAACCAAACGCCTGGCAGACAAGACACATATAAAGACTGAACTATGCACCCTGACTGAAGTATTGACAGCCAATGGCTTCCACAAAAACAAAATCACCAACTTGATCCACAAAAACACACCAAGACATAACAGAGACCTAGAAGATCAACAGACCTATGGAACAGCTGTCCTGCCCTACATAAGAGGTACCACAGATAAAATCAGTAAGATACTACACAGGCATCACATCAAGACTGCCTTCAAAACAGACAAAAAAATAGCAGCCATCCTGAGGAACCCCAAAGACAAAATTGACCTGGAAAACCAAGGCATATACGAAATTCCCTGTACATCATGCCCGGCCACATACATTGGACAGACCAATAGAAGAATAAGTACCCGCCTAGAGGAACACAAAATGCAGTAAAAAAGCTGGAACACACCTCCTCACTAGTCCAACACATGAAAACCACAGGTCACAACATCAACTTCAATGGCACTAAAACCCTGGCCACTATAGAAAACCCCAGCCACAGAATCATCAGAGAAGCCATAGAGATTGAAAAAAGACCTGACAGCATGAATAGAAGAGATGATTCCACCAGACTGTCAATCATTTGGAAGCCAGCACTCTCAAATAGAAAGATCTCCATGCCACAAGCCAGGCAAACACCTGGGCAAAAACAGACTCCCTCTGACAGCTCCAACCTAACCCCCCCACCAGGCACCCAGGTGAAACCCAGCTTGCTAATGAAGAGCAGCCGTCCCTTCACACGGAGCCAAGCTGCACTAAAAGCCTCCAACACAAAAACAGACTGTTGCCAGCCAATCAAAGCCACAAAACAGACAGAAGAAACCAGGAACACCAATCAATCAAACTCCAAGTCCAATGAAACAGGTCCAGGCTCCCAGCCAATCAGAATGGACCAGCCTCAAATTTAAAACCAGGAGCTGTAAGACCCATATCCATACAGAAGCCTGAGGATGGCAGATGAGATTCTGCTGAAACGTTGCTACAACTTTAACAGAACTACAATGACGTGTAGAATGCAGTATTGCAGGCTAATTCTGCCGATTGCCAGGAGTTCAATCCTGACAGATTCAAGGTTGATTCCATCATTCCAAGGTTGGTCACAAAAAGGAGGTGCTATTGCTATATGCCTTTGAAAAATCCTGATTTCCTATTGCTATAATAATCTGAACTACTAATGGTCAAGGCAAATTGGCTGTAGATAAAAGTCAGCGGAATTCAAGGGAGGCTGAACTTAGATCTCCTCTGGCCATGAAGGTAGTCAAGACTGGTGATAGCACTTAGACTTATATACTGCTTTACAGTGCCTTTACAGCCCTCTCTAATGCATTTGAAAACCTTAAACCTTAAAAAATATTCCCAAAGAAAGCATTATTTATTTGGAATAGAATAGAATGAGCTGGAAGGGACTTTGTTTGTTTATTTGTAGTTCACCTTTATCATTTTGACAAATAACTCAAAGCAGCAAACATATCTAAACACATTTTCCTCCTCCTATTTTCCCTGCAACAACCACTCTAATAAGGTGGTTTGGGCTGAGAAAGAAGGATTGGTCCAAAGTCACCAGGATGGCTTTTGTGTCAAATGCTCACAGTCTTCTATTTTCTCGTCTGGTGTCTTAACCACTAAACCAAACTGTCTCCTTTTCATCTAACTACTTTAATACTGCGGCCTAGATATATCTCCATGAGGTCAATAGGAACTTAACTCAGAAGAGATTCAATATTATAAGGCAACTAAATTAAGTGAGTGGAAAAAAAAATCTTTTGAAATAGGACAGAATGTTCCGGGATATGGCTTGGAGAAGGAATTCCTGTTGCAAAACTTTTAGGCTTTATGGTTCCCCTCCGGCAAATGGTTTAAAATGTGTTCTCTCTCATCACAGGTATATGTTCATATTCCCGGTGCCAAAAAGCTGATGGTTGAACTGCCTTTGGTTATTGGCACAATTCCATGTACTGCTTTTTCCAGCAGGAACTCAGATTTTGTCAACCAGCTGGCTGTGGATATGAGGTGGCTGGCTCAGGCACTGCCAGATCATCCAGAAGGTGCACCCCTGGGGCTTTATTTTTTCTCATCATTTGGGACTGATTTTTTTTTAGTTCCAAGGGAAAAACAAATCTTGAAAAAAAATTCAAAAGAAAGCTGGTACAGTGAAAGTGTTTTCACTGTACTTTGTGACAAATCACAAAGTGTTTGACTTGGATTGGAGAAAGTGAAACTGATAAATAATCAATTTGTCTAGAAAAGCTTTTTTGAAAGCCGAGATCAATTTCTGTTTTTCACTGAAATCTTAAGGGATGACTGTTTAAATATAATGCCTGTTATATTTAAACAATATGACTGTTTAAATATAATAAGGTTTTCTTGGCATGCCTTTGAGACTGGATAAGATATTTTCTGATAGGTTGGATAAAATCAATTATTTTACTTAAAATGTGTACATTGAAATTGTTTATTTTTTAAACCTTCAATCATTTGATGATGGTACCAAAAGAATATTTGCATTTCAGAGTTGAACTGTGGAATCCTCAGTATTCTCTGAGCTTGGTGATTTTCTTGCAGATGTTTCATGACCCACCTAGGTAACATCATCAGTGCTAGATGATTTGCACACTCCCGCACTGATAATGTTACCTAGCTGGGTAATGAAATGTCTACAAGAAAACATCCACGCTCAGAGAGCACCAAGACCCCACAAAAACAGCCTTGTCAGGCTTGTCCCAACTTGAATGTTTAAGAAAGAAAGACCCCCGGTTCCATTTTGTAGCTAAAGGTTTTATTTTTACTAAAGTCAAATTAGATTACAGCATAAGCAAAGTCTGTCTTTTCTCCTCTTCCCCAGCCCTCCCCCCTTCATCACTTCATGAGTGTCCAGTGGAATTCGAATTAGATGTTTTGGTAACAGCTTTAAGGTTTGGTGCCTCTTTGGTGGAGTTTCACATTCCATTCTCTCTGATGGGCCCCCCTGGTTCCTGCCACCCTGCATTACCCCTTAAAACCTCCCCATTCCCCCCCCTCCCTGAATTTTTATAGCAGGATAACAGCGAAGCGAAATTGGCTGAAGATGGCAGACTTCACAATTTTTTATTCTGCAATCAGTGGGGTCTTGGTGTTATTTCTTTTACTGTACCAATTTGCACAAAGTGCAAGCTGAATATAGAGCATAATTCCAAACTGGCTTAATGTGAAACTGGGCCTAGTATGTTGATCCCCAGGGGAAAAAAATAGATTTTTAGGAAAGAATTGAAATACTCGAGAAAGGGAGTGGACATTTTTACGATAATATTTTATCCAAGGCAAGTACTGTTCATGCATTAGTATCAAGTTCTTTAAAATTGGGTAAAATACACCCTCTGTTATGTATTAATGATGGGTTTAGTTATTCGATTTGTACTGTTGCTTTAAAAAAAGATGGAGATAAGTGATCAGTAGCAAACTTTATTTAAGTCACGCTGATTTAAAATAGGGTTTTCTGTCTGTGAACAGCTCTTGATTGTTGTCAATCTTTTCATCCAGGAATGGATAGCCTGTTCTTTGAATTCAAGCCACTCTTTAAGGGCTTATGTTGCACTAAAATTATATCATGGCTGCATTTTGGATCATCAGCCATCATAATTGCAGCTTAGGAGCTGATTGATGTGCAGAAGAAAATCACTGTAGCATGATTTTACTTTGATGGAGATAAAGAGTTACATGTCCATGCACATGTGTTTGTTCCCTAGCACCACCCAATTATGCTGATATAGTATCAGAGGAAGAATATGCAAGGCATGTTACTGTTTATCCGACTTCAGTGGATTGTGATGAGCAGCTGCGTTGTCCTATGCTCGCCTACATCCAAGAATTCCGATTTCAGCCGCCTCCTCTCTATTCAGAGGTAACCGACACCCTCAAGTGCAATCTTGAAAGCTCCCCAACCACTCTATGTCAATTCATGAAACCCAAATAGTAAGCACTTCTATTTTTCTGTGCAGATTGACCCCTGTCCTACTGAGGTGGAAGACAATCGGCCAGTTTCACTCATGGATTAAGGGTGATTCCAAAAAAACTTGGTTTGGTGGTTTTTGGTTTTTTTTTGACTGCCTCTTCTTAAAGAATTATTATTATTATTATTTTGTTCAATAAAGCAGTTTAAAATTGGAGCAGGCACCAGAAGATCTAAGTCAAAACGAATCTTGAACAAGAAGGGAAGCGTGGAAGAATGTGTTATTGAAGTCATTGGCCCACGCAACGAAGCCTGGACATTGTTTGGGTCAGATACTTGTTTTTTATTACATTTTTATCCCACCCGTCTCCCCTATATGTTGACTCTGCGCCATATCTGGGAAGAAAATAAGTTTAGGTTGTGGTTCCTCTTCTCATAATGTTCAGGATATTTCAGAGCAGTAAGACAACCAGCTACAGGAGGTCTGCCTTTGGGAATACAAATATTTGCATCTGTATCCAGTTACAAGGATTTTTGCTTGGTACAATCAACTCCCTACCAAGATTAAGTGAGATTTTGACTGCGCAGATTATTCTTTTTTTTTTTTTTCTGTTAAACACATGGACATATCATTCCTAAGTTTAATAATCACAGAGCAATACTGTGACATTTTTACCATGAGTGAGTAACATTAAAAATACTCTATGCAATGTTGCATAGGCAGAAGCTTGGTCTCATTGCCGGCTTTGGAAATTGCAATTTTATAGCTGAGGCTGGGTTTCAAGAGTCACTTTGCTCCACACTTCAGATTGCTGGACATTTTTGGGAGCTGCTTCAGCAATGTGGCCTGATTTGGCGAAGGGCCAGGACAGCCCAAGCTTTCAATCAATTTGAGATGCCGTTACTTAAACCTCTTCAGTAAAAACGATCCTTGGCTCCGTTGTTAGGGATAGGTATAGTTTCATTGCAAGCCAAGCGTATTGCAGTCAAGCAGAGCCAAAACAGAGAGTTGTGCACCAAAATCCCTCAATGGAACTTTTCCCTCTCTTTACTGTCTCCCATCGCCAACACCCCCATGATTAATCAGGTTTAGGCAAGACGTTTTCAGAATGGTCAGTTCAAGCATAAGCTTCTTCTCCCAGCTGAGTGACCTTGAAGCAGCCTCTTTGGGAGATACAGAAGTTACTTTTGCTTTCCCTGCAAGCATCCACCCTTCCCAGAGTTCATGGCAGACTTTCACCGCAGCGAAATACATAAGTGTAAGGAGGTGGCCGACATGCTGCTACTAAGCTGTACATAACAAGGATGCTTTTGCACTCTTTAAAAATTTGCATAATGAATGATGAAACTCTACAGGACTATATCCATGGATTGTTAATAAAAGATCCTGTAAAAATAAAAAAAATCCCTTCCTCCTTCCTGGAATGGGAGTTGAGACCAAAAATATTTTCCACTGAGGCCAACTTGCCTTTCTTAGGATTAACAGAATCCAAAATAGAGAGCATTATTAACAGACCCAGATAATTTTCTGTGAAGTTTTATGAGAAATGAATTATAGGTACTGTGATACGTAGATTTAAAATTTATCATTAAATTATTATGGTGCAATTTGTTTAAATTTGTTTCTCAGGTCAAGGTGCTTTGTTCTGAGGGTAAAGTCTTATCTTCTTTCTTAATTCCTGGAAAATTCTGTACTGTAACCTTTCAGCCTTTGCACTACAACTCACATCCAGAAATATTGCCCGCATTTCCATCCATAAACCGGTAGTCCTCGACTTAACGACCACAAAATTTCTGTGGCCAAGCAAGACAGTTAAGTGAGTTTTGTCACAGTTGTTAAGCGAACCACTGCAAGTGTTCAGTGAGGAGCACATCTGTTCAGTGAATCTGGCTTCCCCTTTGACTTTGCTTATCCGAAGGTCTCAAAAGGGGATCCCATGACCCAGGACACTGCAATCGTCATCAATACGAGTCAGTTGCCAAGCGCCTGAATTTTGATCACATGACCATGGGGATTCTGCAACGGTTGTCAGTGTAAAAATCAGTCATAAGTCAATCTTTTCAGTGCTGTTGTAACTTTGAATGGCCACTAAATGAACTGTTGTAGGTCAAGGACTGCCTGCACTAAAATCAACAGTTCTGCAGGACAAGAGATGCCCTATTTTCTTCATTGGTAGGCCGGAGTGGCCATTTGCTCGATGGCACTGCTACCTTGTCTTTGAGCTATGGTGGCGCAGTGGTTGGAATGCAGTCTAATTCTGCTGGCTGTTTGCAGTTTGGCAGTTCGATTCTCACTAGGTTCAAGGTTGACTCGGCCTCCCATGCTTCTGAGATCAGTTAAATGAGGACCCAGATTGTTGGGGGCAAGAGGCTGACTCTGTAAACCGCTTAGAGAGGGATGTAAAAGCACTGTGAAGCCATATATAAGTCTGAGTGCTATTGCTATTGCTATTGTTATTGCTATTGTCTTTCAGAGGTTTTGGGTTTGAACGAAGAATATCTATACCCTGAAGCTCCATTGTTGCACATGCGCCCTAATTTTTGGGGTGAGCCTCTACACCACATGCCCAGATGAAAAACAGGGTGACAAGTTGAAGTGAGGAGACACATTATTGACACAGGCTTTGGATGATGGCACAGCATGTGCCCTGTTGCAAATTTTGACACCCCGGTTGTAAGTTGAATCCTAAATAGAAGCGCCTTATTCTGGCCTGTGCATAATGACTTTTTTACCTTTACCTTTCATGACATTTGAAAAACCAAAAGGAGAGAGGTACTCTCGAGCTGTAACATGGCAAGCTGAAGCTGACTTGCTGGCTGGGGAATTCTGGGAGTTGATTTCCACCTATTTTCAATTCTCCAAGCTTGAGTTTAGGCGGTGGAATCACTAGTACAAGCTTGTTTTCTGCTAAAAATGAAGCTAGGTGTTCTGTTTAAAGAGCAGCCCTCTGGGAAAAGAGAACCAAGTTGGTTAGAAATCATTCTCTCTTCCTCTGTCCTCATTAAATAAAACTTTTGCCAGCCCTGAGCCCATCCTCCAGGGTTACTTTTGAACTGTGGTTAACGAAACCAGAATTTTGTTTCCTCCAAAAAAGGGGGAAATGGTTTGAAGGGATATGATAGCCTCTTGTTTTCTACAGGAGGTCAAGGAACATCCAGGCAATGTCTTCCATTCCAAGAAATGAAGTTGCACAACTTGGTTGCACAACTTAATGTTTGCAAACTGACTTGCTGGCTTTTATGCAGTCTTCTAAAAGGGATGCAAAAAAATGCATTTCAAATCCTGCCTCTTGCTCTTCAAACCATTAATTCTCTTTATATCTTTTCCAAAAGAGGAAAACCAAACCAAACCCTTTAATGGTGTCACCAAAGCCTTCTTAAAAGAAATGAAATGCCTTTTGTTTTGCTTTTCAAGTCAAAATGTAGAGGAAACCAAGTTTCCTTACCAAACTCTTTTTAAAAAATTTCTTGAAGAGCAATAATACAATGGTACAAAATGCACGTCTTAAAAGGTTGAAGCCATGATAATTATTTGGTGCTTTCAAGGGCCGATTAAAATACTAGTAAGAGCTGGCTATTGATTTTACGAAAATCATAGAACAACAGGAGATCAGCACAAATCAAAGTGATGATCTTGAGATCATGTATATCACATGCAAGTCAAGTGTGGCCTTAATATTGTTAAAAAAAAGAAAGGGAAAATACTCCTAAGCGTGCTGTGCCTCTGTATAAAATTGAATAAGCAAAGTTTTGCATTTTCTTCTCAGGACACATTTTGCTTCTTAATCATATATGTATTGCACAATGATTTCTCAATAATGAAAAGGTATGTTTTGTTTGTTTTCAATTCCTGTGCAAAGCAAGAAAAATAATTAAAATTATTGTACTTTGTATTAAAATGTGAGCCCTATGGGTTTCTTAATAAAGAAGAAAGGTTGCTTTTTTGTCTTGATTTTTTTTAAGAAAGAAGAAGTTGCACATCCAGTCATAGGATGGTATGAAGTGGCATAATCTTTCATAAATTAAAAGCTATTTCACCACAAGCAGGGTGTTCTCCTAAGTTAGCATATGAGAAAAAGACAAAATAATGTAGTCCATGACATCTCAAGAGAAATGCAAAGCAAAAAGCAAGTGAACAGAAACCCCTTAAAAACGCCATTAAGTTTTAAATGTAGTCCTTGGAAACTAGCCCAGGAATTGTGTCATTTATGACCTTGATAAATGCCAAGTATGCTAAGACTTTGTTTATGCTTTTGTACGAGAAGCCTTCGGGAAATTTTTTTAGAGAGGCCTAAATGAAGACTAGCTTCTGCTTCATTTTTAGCTCACCCAGATCTTAATTTCCCCCACTTTCTGTCAGTGTTTATAGTTTATTCAATATATATATTTCACAATGTTATCATAGATTTTGCTTAGCTTAGCTTATTTACATTCATAATATCCTGGAGCCATGGTGGCGCAGTGGTTAGAATGCAGTATTGCAGGCTGACTCTGCTCGCTGCCAATAGTTCGATCCTGACCAGCTCAAGATTGACTTAGCCTTCCATCCTTCCAAGGTCAGTAAAATGAAGGCCCAGATTGTTGAGAGCAATATGCTGATGCTGTAAACCTCTTAGAGAGGACTTAAAACACTGTGAAGTGGTATATAAATCTAAGTACTGTTGCAATTGGAATATTTTAATGTAGTCTACTTTGTTTAACCTGGTCAAAGAGCAGTGATGTTTATTCTAATAAAGAATACTGTTTGAAGGAAATACTTGTAATTTATTAAATTTCCTTCTGACCTCTGCAGGTTTAATCAAGCAAAACAGATGTTGCATCTCGGATAAGCCAAATGTTACGTGGTTCTGTATAAAAAAAACTACAGGAAAACCCAAAAGAGTACACTCAAAAGATGTGCCTTTTTATGTGTTTTTTTTTTAAACTTTGGAGTCTAATCAAAACTGGTGGAAAAGAAGATATCCCCTTAACCTACAGAACACGCTGCATTTCTTCATTTAAAGTCTTTAGTCTGCCTTGTTTATTGTCAATGTTTTTAATATTCAGCTGCAATCATTTCTTTCACTGCAATAAGTCACTGAATTGGACTCTTCTAAATTGATACAACTTATTTCATTTTAAAGACCTGTCCTTGGTGCTTTGGAGATAATCTTATCTTTTTCAGCCTCGGGTTTTGTTTTGTTTTTCATCTTCCATATATATACGTACAGTGTACCGATTGGTTTACAAATTGTTTTGTGCTTCCATTTCATAGTCTTCAATTATAATTACATTGTATATAATCTCGTATTTTCAATCAAATACATTCATATTATTAATCATTTGACTATATTTTTATTCATCCATGTTTTACGAGATAATCATATTTTACTTAATTTGTTTCATGACAGTTCATATTATCATCACAAATCTATCCTAGAATCATTTTGTAGAAATAATAAGAAAAAAATACATCTTTATATATTTATTATTTTCTAAAAGTCTGCATATTTCATTACTATATTTTATTGTCTAACCATTGATAGAATAGATCCCAAATTTTATAAAATTGTTTATCATCTTGTTCTCAAATTTCAAATGTCAGTCTACTCATTTCAGCACATTCCAATATTTTCTTAATGATTTCCTCCTGTGATGGTGTTTTCTCATTTTCCAATTTTTAGCAAATACAATCCTAGCCGCTGTTAATACATTTACAATCAGGTATTTCAAGTCTTTACCATATATTTCAGGTAAAATTCCCAATAAAAATATCTCTCATTTTAAATCTATATGTTTTTTTGTTATTTTTTTCCAACCACGTGTGGATTTTAGTCCAGTATTTTTTAGCATCCGCACAAGTCCACCACATATGGTAATATGAGCCAGGTGTCTGATGACATTTCCAACATTTCTCGAATTTATTCTTGAACATTCTTGCTATTCTTGTCGGGGGGGAAATGCAACCTGTAAAACATCTTATACAAATTTTCTTTATATGCTGTTGACATTGTCATTTTATAATTTTGAGACCACAATTTTTCCCATTTCTCTAAGTCAATCCCATATCCAAAATTCTTTCCCCAAGCAATCATAGTTTCTTTAACTTGTTCTTCTTCTAGTTTAATTTCTAATAAATATCCACACAATTTTTTAATCACCTTTTCATCACTACCTGTCAAAATCTTATCTTAGTCAGTTTATCATAGAAACCTTCTGTTTTAGAATCTTTATCATACCTCGAATGTATTTGCACATATGAAAACCAATTCATCTTTGTTCCTCTAGTTTTTGAAAAGATTTAAGTTCACCCTTTTCATTCAATATTTCACCATATCTAACTGTTTGTTCCTTTTTATATATTATAGGATAAGAAAATGCTTCAATAGTCGATAACCAGACTGGAATTTTCAAATAACATTGTCTTTTAATCTTCTCCCAGTTTAACCACAGAGACTCCCATATATAATGTCTTCTAAAATACCCCTGTGTTTTCGTTCCTTTATACCATTGAAAAGCATGCCACCCCAACAACAGATCATGTCCTAATGTCAACAATCTGGTATTTCTTAATGTTATCCATTCCTTAACCCACATCAAATTTGTAGCTTGGTAATACAACTCCCAATTAGGCAAACCAAATCCTCCTCTTATTCTAGCATCTTGCAAGAGTTTTAACTTTATTCTCGCCTTCTTACCTTGCTATATATATTTCAACATAATTTTATTCAAATCTTCAAAGTAATCTTTCCCAAGCCTAATTGGAATTGTTTGAAACAAATATAAAATTCTGGGTAATATATTCATCTTGATTGTTGATATTCTCCCTATTAATGACAGTTGTAAATTTTCCCATTTCACCAAATCTAGCGCTATCTGCTGTTTAAATTTAATATAATTATTCTCTTTTAGTGTACTGCATCTTGCTGTCAAGTATATCCCCAAGTATTTGATCTTATTCGTGACCTGAATTTTCAATAGGTCTGCCAGTTCTTCCTTTTGTCTTGATAGCATATTCTTTGTCAAGATCTTTGTCTTATCTTTATTTATTTTCAAACCAGCTACCTTTCTATATACCTCTATCTTTTCTATCAATTTTGATGCTGTTTCTAGTGGGTCTTCTAAGATGAAAACCAGATCATCTGCGAATGCTTGCAACTTAAATTCTTCCTTTTTAATTTTCATCCCTTTTATGTTCTTTTCATCTCTAATATTTCTATTTAGCACTTCCAAAGTTAACACAAACAACAAAGGTGATAGTGGGTACCCTTGTCTTGTTCCTTTCAGCCTCATTTTTCAGGCTGAAACAGCTCTAAAAAATCAGAAAATAAAATATAAGCTGAATAATCAAGACCTTGATCGAGGCTCTGTAAAGGACCTTACAATACTCATCTCTAATTATCTAAGTGCTACAGCCCACTCTAACTACATAGCCAAAAAGGCATTAAGAGTTGTTAACCTAATCCTAAATAGCTTTTTCTCTGGTAACATTACACTGCTAACTAGAACATACAAAACATTGGCTAGACCAATACTCAAATACAGCTCATCAGTCTGGATCCCACATTACATATCTGATATTAGCACAGTTGAGAAAGTCCAGAAATATTTCACAAGAAGAGTTCTCCATTCTTCTACTCGTTGTAGAATACCTTATGCCACCAGACTTGAAATTCTAGACCTAGAAAACCTTGAATTACATTGTCTTCGGTCTGATCTAAGTATGGTATATAAAATCATACATTGCAATGTCCTCCCTGTCAATGAATACTTCAGCTTCAACCATAACAATACAAGAGCACATAATAGATACAAACTCAATGTTAATCGCACCAAACTTGATTGCAGGAAAGACGACTTCAGCAACAGAATGGTCAATGTCCTGAATACTCTACCTGACTCTCTGGTTTCTTCCCCAAACCCCAAAAACTTTAACCTTAGACTGTCTACTATTGACCTCACTCTTTTCCTAAGAGGTCTGTAGGAGGCGTACATAAGCGCACCAACGTGCCTACCGTCTCTCTCCTATTTGTTTCGTTTATTTTTCTTATATGTACCCATTTCATGTATTCATAACTATGTGTTGTGACTCAGAGGTTTGAACCTGCTTTGTCAGAGGTCGAGGACTTGGACAATGAGGAAGAGGAGGATTTGGCTCTGAGGTTTGAGCCTGCTTTGTTGGAGGATTTGGAATTGACTTCCTCCCCAGGACTTTCCTCCTCGGCAGGATCTTCCTCCCTGATTGTACCTCAGGTGTCGGCAGATAATCAGGAGAGCGTATCAGAGCCTCTAACTGAGGATGAAGCTGAGGAATGTTGGTTTGATGTGAGGCAAAGATGCAAGCAAAAGCATGAGATGCAACGCAAAAAGAAAGGACAAATCAGAGACTGAGACGAGAGACTGACACAGCCCACAGGGAATAAAAGTGGGTGTGTTAGCTCTGGGTTCTTGTTCGGGACAACGTATTAACTAGTAAGAGAGGTTTCGCTGGATTCTGTGTGTGTCGACAGCTTTTGATTTATGTTCCCTGGACTTGCTTGCTTATTTGTGTTTTCAATTTGATATTTGGACTTTTTACTTTGTTGGTTCCAGTGAGACATAACAACTATGTATCTACTTATACCTATTATCTTGTAAGCAATGGACAGATCAAAATAAATAAAAGTAAATAACTCATCAGAGGTTGTAGCAAATTAACATGGGAAAGGAAAAAAAATTCCAAAGGCTCGTAGGAGAGCAGGCAGGAAAGACTATTAAGAGCACACATGAGTTTAATCTAAAGCAGGCAAGGCCAATAAATACTCCTTTGAGATAAAAGCCAGGGAAGAGCTGATAATGGTAAATCCATTTTAAAATATTTCTTGCAAGTTTGCAAAGCACAACCAAGCTCGTGTGTGTATTCTGCCACTGCTGATTATAGTATGTTTAAACAGCAAAGCACATAGGCTTTGGCTGATGTAAAAATAACACAAAATCCCCATTGCAAAGCAGCTGTAAGGTGTTGACAGTATCTTAAATTTGCTCTCCATACTGAATCAACAAGATTCTTTTTTTTTTTTTTTTTGCTTAAATGAATTTGAACCTGGCTGATCATAACTACTAGTTAAACTTTGGTTTAGCATAGCACAGTTTTAGCAAAATGTGTGAATCCAGTGGCTAAAAGGCAGCTTCATATAATAGATTTCCAAAAAAAGTAGCTTCAGATGAAATATTCATAAAGAAGATTTCATCTGACAGATAATCATGGGTGCTCCCATCACTGAAGGTTTTTAAGAAGAGGTTGGAGAGCCATTTGTCCAGAATGGTGTAAACTAGTCTCCTGCTTGAGCAGAAGGTTGGACTAGAAGACCTCTAAGGTCCCTTCCAACTCTGTTATTCTGTTAAACATTCCTCAAACTCCAATTGGTTTCATATTAAGCCACATCACAAATGTTGGTTGCATGTGTTAGATGAACGGGCCAGTGTGGCTTGACAACAGTAAGCAAAGGCTCAGCATCTCAACGTCATGCCAAGCAATGCTAAAAAGCTAGCAAGGGCATATGTGCTACCAACATGAAGCTAGGTAATCTAGGTAGAAGTTTACCTGAGACTATTTACATTGTGCAAACCAAGAGCAGTTACATTGTCCACCTGTATGAAAAATGATTTGAAATTTGTACCAAATCTTGGTGTCAAATCCCCCCTCCCCCACTTTTTGTGCACTAAAAAATGGCCACTGCTATGGATTGTGCACTCACTGACTTACTGAATGGGATGCCAGTTGCTAACCATGCACAAGTGCAGTGTTTTCAAACGTCTTCAAATCAAGGCACTTTGTTTGTGAATCTTGAATTCAGTTCTTGGTACTTCCTGAACTAGATGTGGGATGCTAAAACCATATGTGCCATGCAATTCCAGGGCTGAAGGACCAAGTGACTTCACTGTCATTGCAGAACTTTAGAAGATCCAACTAACCTGGCAGTAACGAGGTATGATGGTAGTTGTAGCTCACCAACACTTGGAGATTCGCAAGTCCCTCTAATGATGGCACATATAACAGTCAAGGAACTACCAACTCAAAGTAAACAACCACCTAGTAGTCAAGGAATCACCAAGGACACTCCCACCAATGCTAAAGCCCATGTCACACTGGCCAACGGATGCAAAAAGGACTCAGCGGACGAGCAAAATGTTCCATCCATTGTTATCCGCTCTCAAAAGGGGCAAAAATTTGCATAACCGGAGCGGATAACACAGACGCGGGAAGGACGCAGGGTGGATGCAAAGCGGATGCGGAACGGAAGCCTAGCGGATGGAAACGGATGGGAGTGGGTGGCACATCCGCAGGGCTTCCTGGGGGCCTCAGCGAAGCGGACGCGGAACGGAAAGAGCGGATGCAGAGCGGACGCCGAACGGATGAAGCAGGTGCAGAGCAGAAGCCTAATGGATGCACAGCGGAAGCCTAATGGATGCCTGGTGTTCACTGCACATGCGGGGAGGATGCATTGCATCAGCCCCGCGGATATAATGGAAGCAGCTCAGAAGCAGGTCGCCATTCAGAGGAAAGACCTGCTGCTGGACACATCGACTGCCTTGCCTGCCCTGCCTGCATGTCTGCCTGCCAGCCTTGCTGCCAGCCTTGCTACCAGCCTTGCTACCAGCCTCCCTGCCAGCCTCCCTGCCAGCCTCCCTGCCAGACTTGCTGCCAGCCGGTCTGCCTGCCAGCCTTGCTGCCTGCCTTCCTGCCAGCCTTGGTTCATGTCTGCCTGCCAGCCTTCCTGCCAGCCTTGGTTCATGTCTGCCTGCCAGCCTTGGTGCCTGCCTGCCTGCCCGCCTGCCAGCCTTCCTGCCAGCCTTGGTGCCTGCCTCCCTGCCAGCCTTCCTGCAAGCCTTGGTGCCTGCCTTGGTGCCAGCCTTCCTGCCAGCCTTCCTGCCAGCCTTGGTTCCTGCCAGCCTCCCTGCCAGCCAGCAACCCCACAACCATGCGGAAGCACAGCAAGCCTCAGCCATCTGCTGCCAGCCCTGGCAAGAGGGACAGGGCTACCATCCCACCCCCTGGCCCTCACTCTGGTTCTGCTGGGGCTTCTGCAGCACAGGCTCGCTCTTCTGGGGCTGGCGCTTCTGCTGCTTCTGCTTCTGGAGGAGCTGATGACAAGCACTCCAGCACCAGCCACCTCCACAGCACCTGCACCCTTCACCCCTGAGACTGAGCGACCAAGAGGAGTGCCAGAGACTCATTTTTGTCTTATAGCTTCTTGTTAATAAAGTCTATTTTTGATTCACACACTTGCTTCATTTCTTTTTTTTTAATAAAGTCTTGCTGGAAACTTTTAGAAATGGTTTAAGCCTTTGCATGATTGTGGGATGGGTAAGGATAGTTTGGGATGGGTTAGGATACCTGTGGGATGGGTAATAGCTGTGGGATGGGTTAGGATAGCAGTGGGATAGATAAGCCTCCAGTGCAAGCATAGTGGGACTGTATGGTCCACCCTCCCAGGTGCCACACCTACGGCCCTTTATTATCAATAATAATGTAATAATTATCCACACATGTCAACATAAACACAACTCTTTATTAAACGCCCTGTTCATTGTAGGCGAACCAAACATACATGGCCCAATCTCATCCGTGTGATGAAACAGGCTGAAGGAAGCATCCATTAAGCATCTACCATCCTGTCTTGCCACTCCACTGCTCCAGCTGGGGAGTTGCACCAGTGTCTCAGGAGGTTGCGCTGCTTCTTCGCTTCATGTGAGGCTCTGTTGGGGCCTTGCACATCCTCAGTGTTGATCAGGTTTCGCCCTTGCCTCCATTCCCCAGGCTCCATGTCCCCATTGCCTTGTTGGAGGTCCACGAGCCTGTTCTGCAAGACTGGGTAGCGGGTGTGCATGAGATTGTGCAGGATGCAGCAAGCTTCTATGATCCTCCTCACGGTCTCTGGGCAATGCTGCATGGTGGTGAGAAGTACCTGGAACCTGTTGGCCAGGATGCCAAAGGCGTTCTCCACCATCCGTCTTGCCCTGGACAGCCTGTAGTTGAAGATCCTCTCTTCACGGGTGAGGAGTCTGGAGGTGTAGGGCTTCATGAGGTAGGTTGTGAGGGAGAAGTCATCATCCCCCACAATGAAGTAGGGCACATCTTGTGTGTCGTTGGGCAGGGGTTCTGGATCTGGGAAGCCCACGATGAGGTTGCGTTCCAGCCCCTCCTTGAGGTGACTGGCGTTGTATACCTGGGCATCTGAAGAGGAGCCATTGCCTGAAGCATCGATGTACATGAACTTGTAGTCAGCATCGACCATGGCGAAGAGGATGATGCTGAAGAAGCCCTTGGAGTTGAAATAAGTGGACCCCGACTTGGCTGGAGCTTTGCAGACCACGTGCTTGCCATCTATGGCTCCAACCGTGTGTGGTAAGTTCCACTTCTGATACCACTGCTCTGCAACTTTCTTCCATCCTTCTTCAGTGGAGGGGCACTGGAGGAGCTCCTCCTTGTATTCTTCGATGATGGCCTGCACCACTTCTCTGACCACAATGCTGATGGTGTTGGATGGCACCCTCCAGCCGTACTGCATGCTCCTGTAGGAGGTCCCTGAGGCCAGGTGGCACAGAGTGAGTGCCACCTTGAGCCCAGGTTCCAGGCTGGGCCGGGAGCTGGTGTTTGCCTTGGTCAACCTGGGTGTCAGGTGCTGCACAACTTCGTCAAACATGGCTGGAGACATCCTCATGAAGTTCTGGAATGCCCGAGTGTCTTCGCTCCTGAGCTCCACCATCAGCTTGTTGTACAGTCCGTCCTCTGCTCTTCTGGTGAACCATCTTCGGACCCAGACTCTTTTTGGATGGCTCCTTTTCTTCTCGCAGTAGTGTTCACAGAGCCTGCAGATGGCTTCACACTGTTGCAGAAGGATGGTGGCTGCCGAAAGGACTTTGTCACAATCCATGGTGGACATGACTGGATGCTGTGGAAGAGGAAGAGCCAGATGAAGGCTGCAGAGGTCTGCACCGCTGGGCTGCTGTTCTGAAAGTGAGATGCAGGCGAGTTGCTCCCCCCTTTTATAGGCAGTATAGGTTTTCCGCTAGGCATCCTCTAGGCATCCTGTAGGCATCCTCTAGACATCCTTAATATCCGAGATAGGTCCCCTCTGCGAACGGTTTTTCCATTTTAAACGCTTTGTTTCCGTTCTGCATCCACTAGGCATCCGTTCTGCATCTGTTCTGCGTCCGTTCTGCTTCCTCCCCACGTCCGGGCGGATGGAGTTGCGCAGATGCGTAGCGGACGCCTAGCGGATATAGCGGATGCGTAACATGCATAGCGGATGCATAGCGGATGCAGAACGGACGAACTGGATATATTTTCCACGGAAAAGTTTTAGGCAGCCCAAAACTTTTGGAGCGGATGAAACATCCATAAACAGATGCTGGACGGACAGAGAGGAAGCCAAACTGAGGCAGTGAGTACATCGCATTTTTGAACGGATGGCAAGGTTTTTTGTCCGTTTTACGTCCTCTTTGCATCCGTTGGTTCAGTGTGACATGGGCTTAACAGAGCAAACCACTTGTATATATAAATAGAAAACAACCAAGCTCCCTTGTAGTAGCCCTGATGATGTTTACCTACGTCTTGAAATGCCTTCAAGAAAACAACCAAGTTCAAACAGCACCAAGGACCCCACAGTTCTCCTCTTCCTCCTCCTCCTCCTCCACTCACAAGCCACATTACATTCCCTTGTAGCCCTGTAGCACCATGGATCCCACAGTCTTTCCCCTATTCCCCCTCACAACCCCCAATCCCTTCTAGCACTGATGATGTTTACCTAGTTGGGACATGAAATGCGTTCAAGAAAACAACCAAGCTCAGAGAACACCAAGGACCCCATAGTTCGATTCTGGGCTACAAATATTCTCCTCAGTTGCTAACACACGGCACCATTAGACAAAACATTAGTCTTAGAACACTGCACAAACCAAGTTGCATCTTATTGATTTACAAAGGGCTGCTTTGTTTGTTTGTTTTTCCACTTGGATCTGAAGAGAGGTCAGCAAGGACATCCGAGTCCATTAGGAACCCGGCTTCCTTTCTCAAAAAAAAACAAACTTGCAGGGCTTCGGAACACAGCCATTTATTTACCCTATCTATTTCAGCTCTCTGCTTAATTGTCTGTTTGCTAGAGCAGAGCTGTCTTAATGCAGTTTCAAAGCACAACAAAGACAGATGTGTGGAGTGCAGCAGTCCAAACATTGATTTTAGTGGTAGGAAACCCTGTTATGCTCAATCATGTTTTAAGAACCAAACACTGGAAGGGGAAGAACGGAAAGAGCTTTGCTAACTTGAGCGCGTGCCCCTCTTGCAAAGAAAGCGTTGGATTCCTGGAGAGGGAAAGAAGTGAAAGGGGCAAAGCAGATAATCCTCCCCTCATCTCTCTATGTGAAGTAAATGATTTAAAAGTAAACTATTTAGCTAAGGGGAAAAAACATGATTCTGAAACCTGAGAAGGATATCTCTGCAGCTCAGGATTGAATGCTGGAGTCCTTGGTGCTCTCTGAACTTGCTTGGTTGCCTGCCTACATTTCGTTACCCAACTGGGTAACATCTTCAGCACCTCGATGATGGCCTAATTGTACACTGATGATGTTACCTAGTTGGGTAATGATACACCTGCAAGAAAGGAATCAAGCTCAGAGAGCACCAAGGATACCTTCGTTATTCTTCCTCCTCCTCTTCCTCCCCTCCCCAGTCACAAACTCCACTTCCCTTCTAACACTGATGATGTTACCTAGTTTGGGGAATGATACATCTCCAAGAAAGCAACCCTAAGCTAAAGTTCCCTAATCAATCAATCAGAATAGAGCTGGAAGGAACCTTCAAGGTTTTCTAGTCCAACCTCTTGCTCAACCAAGAGACCCGATACCAAGGGTCTTCAAACTTGGCCAAGTTTAAGACTTGTGGACTTCAATTCCATAAAGGATGGTTGCAGGAATTGGGTATGTCTAGTTCTACAAAAGGATGAGGGGGGGCATGAGAGCAGTGTTCCAATATCTCAGTCAGTGGTGGTATTCGACCGGTTCTGCCTGGTTCTAGAGAGCCGGTCGTGGCAATGAGCAGCAGAGAAAGAACCAGTTCTCTCTGCTGCTCTGTTTTCGGCCCACCCATCCTCCCGGGCTCCCATACTCACTTTTATGGCCAAAATTCAAACCACAGCTTCTTTGCGCGGTGCACAATAGCACTGCGCAACAGCTGCTGCAGCGACCATTGTGCAGGCTTGCAGGAGGCAAGTTAGAATGCCTCTGCACCTGTGCAAATGCCTCTGTGCCTGGGCAAAGTGTGTGTTTGGCACACACATGCATGCAAAGAGTATGCATGCGTGCAAAGTGCACCCACCAAGCCATGCCCACCGAACTGGTGGCAACTTTATTTGAATACCACCACTGATCTCAGTGGCTGCCACAAAGAAGAGAGAGTCAATGTGATGACTCAGGGTAGGATATAAAATAAAAACAGTCGCAAAAAAAAGCCCCTTTTATTCCTTCACTTTGCTTCCAAGCTCCAAATATCCTTGACTGGAGACAAAAAGCTCCAAAACAAGCAGTTACAAGAAGGAGGAAATGCCGTTTAAATTATAAAGAGTAAAAAACAACATAAACCAGGCAAGATAAGGGCTTGAAGACGTCCACAGATATCAGAACGCACATTGGGAAGGATGCCAAACTCAGAGAGAAACAATAAAGTAGAGATATTTCCAAGCTTTGTTTCCAGCGTTCGCCAATGCGCATGTCCGTCTTCTTATTCAGTTGTCACAGCTGCAGCCCATGAAGAGGATTAAGGCCCTCTTCTCCTGAGTAGACCACATTTATCCCTTGCCCTCTCCTCCCTGTGTGCCCTAGGATGGATAGGGGATGGGCCCGGGTCCTCCTCTGACTGCTCAGCCAGCCTCTGCCTTTCCCCAGCCTCCTCCACAACCTCCGGAGCCACACTTCCACTCCCTGTTGGCTCTCCCTCGGAGCCAGTCTCCAACAGGGGCATGACAATCAAGCTCTTCTCCAAAGCACCTGAAGGCAGAGCAAGAAGCAATGGGTGGAAATTAATCAAGGAGAGAAGCAACCTAGAACTAAGGAGAAATTTCCTGACAGTGAGAACAATCAACCAGTGGAACAACTTGCCTCCAGAAGCTGTGAATCCTCCAACACTGGAGGTTTTAAGAAGAGACTGGATAACCATTTGTCTGAAATGGTATAAGGTTTCCTGCCTAAGCAGGGGGTTGGACTAGAAGACCTCCAAGGTCCCTTCCAACTCTTCTCTCCTCTCCTATTCTAATCTACCATTTCTGCCTCCACAAACATATCTAACTAGCAAAACCCAAACAACCAACGGTTCATTTTTTTTTCCACCTCAAGTCCAAAATCCCACCATTTGACAATGCAGGATGCAGGGGTTAGCAACCCCACTCTGCAATATAGGTGGTCCTCAACGTATGACCACAACTGAGCCCAAAATTTCCATTGCTAAGCGAGACAGTTGGGAAGTGAATTTTGCCCCAGTCTACAACTTTTCCTGCCTGTCAGCCTTTTCTTTCCTTTGCTTTCCTTTTGAAATCCTTTTGATTTCTTTTCTTTTCTTTGCATCTTTCGGCTGTCATAAGTAATGGGGAAGAGGAAGGGTGAAATAGTTATGAGAAGTGAGCTGGAGGTTTGAGAGAAAAAACTATAAGTTGGAGGGGGGGTTCTTGTTTATGCTTCTTTGCTGTGCTATGTGCAGGCGCAATACTTTATCAAAATGGGTCAAGGTTAATGGACAGATGCCTCATCACCACCTGAAGAGGCCCACATGACATGACATAAAACTTTTAATTGAATGGACAGTTTGAACTATTGTGGGTGGGATTGTTGCCATTAATTTGTATATGTATATTTTTGCGCTCAGTTCCTCAGATTCAGAATTCCTTTGATGCTACCACTTGATTTCCAGTAAAAGATATCTTTTCTCTAATTAATGGACTTTTCAGTGCTTCTTTCTTGGATTTTGAATGGAGCAACAGCTGACACTGCTGCTATTGTTAAGTGAGTCACTGCAGTGGCTCAGTTATGGACACGGTTGTTAAGTGAATCTGGCTTCCCCATTGACTCTGCTTGTCAGAAGGTCATAAAAGGGAACTACGTAATCCAGGGAGACACTGCAGCCATCATAAATACGAATCAGTTGCCAAGCCTCTCTGAATTTTGATCACGTGACCATGGGGGATGCTGGTATCGTTGTAAGTGTGAGAATTGGTCATATGCTAGTTTTTTCAGCCCCATTGTAACTTCAAATTGTCATTAAACAAATGCAAGACGAGGACAGCCTGTAAAATGGAAGGCATATTTTTTTCCCACCAGGCAAGAAAAACATTTGAGAAAGTGCCAGGCTAGACTTTGATATCACCTGCATGCAAAATGGTGTCTTTTGCCTCATTAAATCCTGCTATAAAATCTCTCCTCCATCTTTTCGCTCTTCTGGGTTTCTCTCCCCTCCCTCCTCCACCCTTTTCAACCCCTCTCTCCCCAGCTTCACTCCACTTTTCTGCATGACTTTCAGCTTTCATAACCTAATCAGGCATTTTACTGGGTGAAACATCTCTATTAAGGTTCTCATTTCCCAGTCCTGCGATGCAAAAACAGAGCCATAATTGAGGCTGCATAATTGACGCAACATATCAGAAAGGGCCCCATTAGCCAGGTCACCTCATTAGCATACATTACATTCAACAAGATTGCTCTCTTCACCTCTGATTTATTAATGGGTTAATCCAGCCCCTCTGCTTCCACATAGCAAGGTTCAGCTGCTTCCCTGGGTGAATAAGGAGAGTTTGCATGGCTGCCAGCAAAGCATCATTACTGGGGAAAACAACCAGCATTTCAATCTGGTTGCAACAGCATTGACCTGGTTTCCTCATAGCAAGAGCACTTAGACTTATATACCCCTTCATAGTGCTTTGTAAAGGTAAAGGTTCCCCTCGCACATAAGTGCTAGTTGTTTCTGGCTCTAGGGGGCGGTGCTCATCTCTGTTACCAAGCCGAAGAGCCAGCGCTGTCCGAAGACATCTCCGTGGTTATGTTGCTGGCAGGACTAAATGCCAAAGGTGCATGGAACACTGTCACCTTCCCACCAAAGTGGTCACTATTTTTCTACTTGTATTTTTTTTTTTTTTACATGCTTTCAAAATGCCAGATTGGCAAAAGCTGGGACAAGTAACGGGAGCTCACTCCATTATGCCGCGCGAGGGATTCAAACTGCCAACCTTTCCGATCGACAAGCTCAGCGTCTTAGCCACTGAGCCACCACGTCCTTTTTAGGGCTTTACAGCAGGGGTCCCCAACCACCGGTCCCTGGACCGGTACCGGTCCGTGGATCATTTTGTACCGGACTGCAAAGAATGAATAATCATGATTAAAATATATTTTTTTATTTTAGCTAAAGCTAAGAAGCCCTTTATTATTGGGGAAGAATTGATTTTGCTGGTCCTTGAAAAAGCGTTTCTGCGTGAAACTGGTCCCTGGCACAAAAAAGGTTGGGGACCACTGCTTTACAGCACTCTCTAAATGACTTAAACAGCTTATTGCCCCCAACAGTCTGAGTCCTCATTTTACCGACCTCAGAAGGATGGAAGATTGAGTCAACCTTGAGCTGGTCAGAATCAAACTCTTGGCTGTGGGCAAAGTTAGCTTGCAATATTGCATTCTAACCATTCTATGCACCACCATGGCAATAGAATAGAATAGAATAGAATAGAATAGAATAGAATAGAATAGAATAGAATAGAATAGAATAGAATAGAATTATATGGTTTGCTTATACAAGAGCCATGTTGGCTCAGTGGTTAGAATGCAGTACTGCAGGCTACTTCTGCTGACTGCCAGCTGCCTGCAATTTCACAGTTCAGATCTCATCAGGCTCAAGGTTGACTCGTCCTTCCGTCCTTCCAAGGTGGGTAAAATGAGGACCCAGATCATTGGGGACCAGAGGTTGACTATGAACCGCTTAGAGAGGACTGTAAAAGCACTGCGAAACAGTATATAAGTCTAAGTTCTATTGCTAATAGCACTTAGACTTATTATACCAGTTCATAGTGTTTTACAGCCCTTTCTAAGCGGTTTAGAGTCAGCCTCTGGCCTCCAACAATATAGATCCTCATTTTACTCACCTCAGAAAGATGAAAGACTGAGTCAGTTTTGAGCCGGTCAGGACTGAACTGCTAGCAGCAGGCAGAGTTAGCCTGCAATACTGCATTCTAACCAACTGTACCAGCTAGGATGCATATTATAAGTAGGCAGGGAATCCCCAGCAGGCAGGGAATCATTGTTTCTATCCGCCAGACCTTGTCCAGCAGGATGGACATGCTGCGATTCTGTCGACCAGGGAATCCAGCTGATGTGGGCAATCATACCTGAGCAGTGCAAATGGAACTGCTGAAAAAGACTATGAAAAGAAAACCAGAAAGTCCAATTGCCTCTTGAAAAATCACCTTTGGGCTGTTACATCAGAGAAATGCCCAAGCATCTGAAATAGGATTAGCCTATCTGACCTGCTGGTTACTGCTTAAGAAATATCTGCTCTGGCACAAAATCAAATGTTCTTCTCTCTGTAAAATGTATTTTTTTTCTTTTCTTCAACTGATTGTCTGGCTTTTAAGAACTGGAAAAAAGCCAGGGAGCTCCCTGTGGGTAGGCTGTGCTGCTTCTTGACACCTTAAATGCAACAATGACATTTTTCCTAATTTGAAGCACAACCTGTAAAGAAGCTGCAGAGAGAGAGAGACAGAAAGAGATAGAGAGACAGAGGCAGAGGCAGAGAGAGAGAAAGAGAGAGAGGTCACAATCCAGCATATCCAACCTATTTGCAAGGGTATCTTCTCCTCACATCGGAACCAGCTGGTGATTTTGCCGGTGGCCCCAAATGGCATTTCAAAATTCTCCAGGGTTTTGTGGGCCGTGCCAAGTCCTGGGGCAGTGCTCAGTGCTCAGGCAATGGAATCTTTTGGATCCAGAGATCAGGAACACTCCAGGGATTTTAGGCTTTCGTCTTAGCTCAAGCAAGCAGAATAAAAAGCACAGCATAAAAAGCATACAAGCGATGGATGGAAACTAGTCAAGGAGAGCAGCAACCTGGAGCTAAGGAGAAATGTCCTAATAGTGAGAACAATTAATCAGTGGAACAACTTGGCTCCCGAAGTTGTGGGTGCTCCATCACTGGAGGTTTTTAAGAAGAGGGACAAGCATTTGTCTGAAATAATATAGGGTTTGCTGCTTGCGCAGGAGGTTGGACTAGAGCAGGGGTGTCATTGAGGGCCGTATCAGGGTTGTGTTTGATCTTGGAGGGCTGGAGAGGTGGTGGCCATAGTGGGCATGACATGGGACTCATGTCAGGGGCATCTGTGGTGGCCAGGTGCTAAGACAGAACTTCCCTGAGACCCTCCCTCACTCTATAATCTCCTTCCTTCCTTTTCTTCCTTTTCCTTCCTTCTTCATTCTCACTTCTTCTGTCCTCTTTCCTTATTTTCCTTCCTTGCTCTCTTCCCATCTTCCCATCTTCTTCTTTGTCTGTCCTCTTCCCCGTTCTCCATTCCTGTCCCTTCTCATGTGCTCATATGCAAAAGGGGAAAACATTTCTCCTTTTGTTTTGCTTTTAGTTTGTTTTGCTAGCCCTCTGCCAGCAAAAATGGAGTCCGAAGGGGGGCAGGGGCCATACATGCTCCCCAAGCTCCGTTTTCGCTGGCAGAACAAAAATGAGGCACAGGGAACCTTCTAGGTCATTTAGTCCAACCCCCGCCCAAGCAGGAGACCCTACACCATTTCTGACCAATGGCAGTCCAGTCTCTTCTTGAAAGCTTCCAGTGATGATGCTCCCACAACTTCTGAAGGCAACTTCTGTTCCATTGGTTGATTGCTCTCACTGTCAGAAAATTTCTCCTTATTTCCAGGTTGAATCTCTCCTTGATCACTTTCCATCCATGATTCCTTGTCTGGCTTTGGGGTGCTTTCAAAAATAGCTTGACCCCTTCCTCTCTGTGGCAGCCCCTCATATATTGGAAGACCGCTATCATGTCTTCCCTGGTCCTTCTCTTTACTAGACTAGCCAAGCCCAGTTCTGCCAACCATTCGTTGTATGTTTTAGCCTCCAGTCCCCTAATCATCTTGGTTGCTCTTCTCTGCACTTTTTCTAGAGCCTCAACATCTTTTCTATAATGTGGTGACCAAAACTGGATGCAGTACTCTTGGTGTGGTCTTACTAAGGCTTTATAGAGTGGTATTAGTATATCATGTGATCTTGATTGTATCCCTCTGTTAATACAACTTAGAATTGCATTAGCTTTTTGGGCAGCTGCTGCACATGGCTGGCTCATATTTAGCTGGTTGTCCACTCAGACTCCAAGATCCCTCTCACAGTTCCTGCTACTGAGCCTAATTTCACCCAGTCTATATGTGTCTGTTTGGGGTTTTTTGCCTAAGTGTAGGACTTTACTTTTCTCTACATTGAATTTCATTTTGTTAGATAAGGCCCAGGGTTCCAATCTATCAAGATTCATCTGGATCTTGAGCCTATCTTCTAGGTGTGTTAGCTATTCCTGCCAGCTTAGTATCATCTGCAAATTTGGTAGGTTCCCCTTCTATTTTCTCATCTAAGTCATTAATGAAGATATTGAAGAGTCCTGGGCCTAAGACAGAAACTCCAAGGACCCTGGCTTTCACATCTGCTTCCTGCCTTTGGTCCAATCCAAACAGCCCAGTTCTTTTGTGACGCTTTCTGAAAACGACGCAGCCCACCAGGCCACACACCCATCTCCCTCTCAAAAGAGGCGACATGAATTATTCAAGAAAGCCACCGAATGCCAGCAGCAGTCAATTATTTTATGCCCGGGCATAAAATCTGGATTCAATCCCCCAGAATTCAGTGAGGGGAAGAGACCGAGTCATCCCACCCACCTCGGATGGATTGCCAAAGGCAAATCCTAGGAAAAATAGCCAGACCCTGTTGTGTGTTCTCTTTTTGTTCAATATTTTCTTGCTAGGTTATCTTCCCTCTTTGTGGGGGTTTTCCCCCCACCCCCCAAGACAAACCAGCGACTGCTCCCCAGGCTAATTAATATGCATAAATTATCACATAATTAGTTGCTGGAGATAACCCTTCTCTAATGACACCACACGAGGCTATCGGCTGCCTTTTGAGCAAGCCCCTGTGAGTCGTTTGTGGTTGGGCATGTGTGTTTTTTAAGTTCCCCCCCCCCCATTTCATAAAAGAAAAGGGAGAGACCTGAATAATATGCAAATAGGGTGGATGTTATTAACAGGGTGCCAAGGTCTGACAGTTTATATTATTGTGGAAATAAATGAGTTTTGACACAAATAAGTTAGAAATGCATTGATTTTTTTTCTTCCCCTCCCCCCCCCTTTTTTGAGCAAATGCCATAATGAGATGCTACACGCGGCACCTTGCATTTGGAAAAGTTTTGATGAGTATTAGAAGGAAATAGAACATTGGATCAATTATTAATGGAGTCGCTAATGCATTCCAAGGTGTAACAATAATTATTTCTCTCCCAGGTTCCGGCAGCTCGGGCTTCTGATATTGAACACAATCATGCAGACACAATCACCTCTGATGCGGATTGTTCTCCTTTGCATATTTAATCTCCCCCCCAAATCAAAATGCACAGCAGAGCGCCAAAATATTAATGTCCTGATCAGAAGCGCTAGAGATCAAAACTCTGCAAAGGGAAGAAAGACTGAGCTTAACGGGCATTGACAAATATTATTCGAGCCCTCCTTATAACCTGTCTTTTTCTATTATGAATTCCTGGTGAATGAAAACCCATTAGCCTATGTGAATGTGCACCTGTGTGTTCTCTGAGCCTGTTTTGTATCTGGAATGCTCGAGTTGACCAGAACATCTTACTGTTGGCCAGAGAATTTCCATAAAATATCTCTTGCCCTGGCATCTTGGTCCAAAGAGAACATGGTGAAGATGCATCCAAGTGAGCCATCAATGCCTACAGCCAAGCATCTGTTTGAAAGGATTGCCAGCCAAGTTCTCCAGCTGAGGGACCCAGGGTGGATCCAGTCCATCGGTGGTTGCCAGCTGTCTCCGTTTTTCATTCAGGAAAGATTGTTGGAAGCATCTGGAATCCCACAAGGAGATCAGCTGACCTGTCACGAAATCATGCCCTTATAAGCTGTACATTTCAACAGATGGCCACATTAGGTTCAGAAGAGGTTAGAAAGAAGGCATTTGCCATCTGACTGCTTTGCATGGCTTTATAATAATATAATCTGTGTTATTGTTTGCTATAAAGGACGATGTAATTTGGGTCATAGGATGAGCTATAAATATGGAGCAGGGAATGAGATTAGAATAGAATAGAATAGAATAGAATAGAATAGAATAGAATAGAATAGAATAGAATAGAATAGAATAGAATAGAATAGAATAGAATAGAA
>BLBF01000077.1:3781184-3796551 GCA_015471245.1 Laticauda colubrina | reverse complement strand
GATAGATAGATAGATAGATAGATAGATAGATAGATAGATAGATAGATAGATAGATAGATAGACAGACAGACACACACGCACAGAGACATAGGCAGGCAGGCACAGATGAAGAACAAGTTGTTGCACAATTGAAGGTGGCAGCAACATAAGCTTGGCCAAATTGTTTTTAGAAGAATTAAAAGCTTGGGGGAAGGTAGGGAGGGATAAGAGTTGGGCTCTAAGTGTGATGTGATATAAATGACATGCCTTATGTGTTAGATTGTGAGATACGAGTGCTAAGCTGCCTCGTTTGAATGCTGGCATTGTTTTGGCATCATTGTGGCTTGTTATAGACCCTGCTAATTGCATGTGAGGTCCTGGGATCTTGACCTTGATGCTTTTGTGCTTCGCAAAAATCCTGTCCTCACCATTTGAGCCTCCTGATGGCATGCTAACTTCTTAGCATTATGGGCTTGCTGACACTGTCCTCACAAGCATCAGGTTCCTGGCTACCATGAGCTTCTAGCCTTCATTTTTTAAAGTGATTTTTTCCTCTGTTTCCAAGTAAGAATTAAAGGGAAAGTTAACATCCTTCAGGGCAAAACATCTCCAGCCTCTTATGTTTGTCTATGCAGACAATTCTAGGAACCACAGAGGCCCCATAAATATGTCCTCTCACATACATCCTTCCCCTTGAAGCTCACCCAGATGGATCGATTACCTTTAATCACGATTTCATTGCTGCTGTCATTGTGGTTTAATGGTGTGTTATAGTTTAAATGGTCACCAATTGAACAGATCTTGTTGGTTTATGAAATAGCCGTTAATATTAGATTACACAACTGAGACTTTTACAGTGTGCTCTTGTGCATTAAATATTAACAGGAAGACTTTAAGAGTATAAGAATCAAAACCTGGGTAGGGTTTTTCTTACCCCATCCGCATTCCTCTTCAAACCAGGTTGTCAACATCCCGACTGACAAATCCAACCAAAGCAAGCACAGGCAAGATGATCCAATCTCTGAGTGCAAAACTTTATTGACTCACATCGTTTTGGCACTGATGAGAGCAAAACCAGATCTAGTTAATTCTCGCACAAACCAAATTCTCGCATAGTTAAAGATTCTGTTCTGGTTCACAAGCAGACAGCAGCAGAGTCGGACAGTGAGGAAGAAAGGGGACCAGTCAGGGAGCCTGGAGAGGACTCGGATGAGAGTCCTGCATCCGATGCAGAGATGGGGCCAGGTCTATCTGGGAATTGTGTGTTGACTCTGGAACCTCCAGAGTCTGGCAGTAGCGAGGCAGAGGAACTAGGGGAGCCTGTTCCCAGTGCACATGTGCGCAGAGCTGCTAGAAGGCCAGAGCAGCTGAAGCAGAAGGGACGACTTGGGAGTAAGGCTGGGAGGTGATTGCCTCTCCCATAAAAGTCAGACCTCAATGACGAACGCTTTGCAGGAAGCAAAGTAGTTCGATAGATTCCGAGTCCTCCTTGAAGCTCTGTGTACTCTGGTCGGTTTTTTTCTGGTATTTCGGTTGGTTTCTGTTATAATGAATTTGGATACTTCTGTTTTTGGCAGCATTCCACAGCACTGACAAGTGTGTGCTTATCTTGGGAAACCGTTTAAGATTAGTTCTGGCTGGGAATGAAAGTAATTCTCAGCATTGCAAAAAAAAAAAAAGGTTTTCCTTTAACAACAAGTTTGTGTTTCATCACATTTGATGAAGCCTGGGTCAGAACAGTTTCTCCCTCCCTCTATAAGTGCAGGTCACAATGTCCAATTTAATGTCATTGTATTGTCATGAGAAAAAGTCTTTGGTTTTTGCAAACACCTGCCAAAGTGTCCTTGGCTCTCACAGTTTGTCTTCTTGATGTCTGGAGACTACATTCCATCTTCCTCCTGGTTTGTTGGCAAGCTGAGAAGCAATTTTGGTTGCAACAAAACCAAAAACACGCTTCAAACTTGACAAAGGTCTTTTGAGGTCTGGTAATTTCTTTTCCTTAGCTTCCCTTAGCTTTTGCTATTCTTCATTATGAGTATTTCAGTAAAGAGAATAAAAGTGTCCCTGCTCTCAGCTCTTTTAAGGCCAAGAACCGACCCGTAATTAATTTGGAGGCAAGCTTCAGTTTGTTTCAACACTGAAACAACCTCGGGCTCAGCCTAGTAATCTCCTACACCTCTAGTCAAAAGATCCCTTGCAACTCTGCAATTTTTGTGAACAAAGAGGACAGTTATTTGGAAAAAAAGAGGCATCCAAGAAACCAAGCTAGCCACACCTCATTTTAATTAAGTGTAAATGCAATGAAGTCAAATCAAATGTAGTCTCTCCTGCTTTGAACTGTTATTTTTAGGAGTGTGACTCCTGACATGTCAGTGGTCAAGAGACAGTCATTGGCTTAGAAAAATCTGTAAGTCGAGGACTACTTGAATTTCTTCTGAAGGCAGATAAGGAAGAATGGATGGAAACTGATCAAGGAGAGATTCAATCTGGAACTAAGGAGAAATTTTCTGACAGTGAGAACAATCAACCCATGGAACAGAAGTTGCCTTCAGAAATTGTGGGAGCTTCATCACTTCAGACTTTCAAGAAGAGACTGGACTGCCATTTGTCAGAGGTGGTGTAGGGTCTCCTGCTTGGGGGGTGGACTAGATGACCTACAAATCCCTTCCAACTCAGTAATTCTATTATTCTTTTTCTTTCTTCAGATGCCAGTTCAAATATATAGAGTGGGACAGAAAGCTACCTTCATACTATATCTGGTGGTTTTTATGAAGAAATTAGACTTCCATCACTCATAAATGGTGGGTTTTCCAACACACTGTAGAAAGAAGGTTGGTCCTTGGGATCCCTTCCAAGTTATAGGATCCCAGAATAAACCCAAAGAACCCCAAATATGATGCAAAACAACTTCCCACACTGAAAAATAAAAGTTGTTTTCCATAACCAGGTTTTCTGAAGAATATGAAGAACAGCTGCACGTTTTGGGTATGGCTAGTATAAAGAAAAGAAGAATGAGGGGTGACATGATAGCAGTATTCCAGTATTTGAGAGGCTGCCACATAGAAGAAGGGGTCAAATTATTCTCTAAGGCACCAGAGGACAAGAAATATTGGTTGGAAACTAATCAAGGAGAGAAGCAACCTGGAACAAAGGAGAAACTTGCTAAAGGTGAGGACAATTAATCAGTGGAACACCTTGCCAACAGAAGTTATGGATGCTCCACCACTGGATGTTTTTAAGAAGAGTCTAGACGGTCACTTGAGTATGATTGTATAGGTTCACCAGGGGGCTGGACAAGAAGACCTCCAAGGTCACTTCCAGTTCTCTTCTCTTCTATTTTCCCTTCTATTCTACTCTATTCTACTCTCTTATTACTGCCAATCCTTGGCTTCCAAAAATTCATTTAGTGACCATTCAAAGTTACAACAGCACTGAAAAAAGTGGCTTATGACCGTGTTTCACACAAATGGCCTTTGCAGCCTCCCCATGATTATGCAATCCAGATTCACATGCTTGTGAACTGGTTTATATTTATGACAGTTGCAGTGTCCTAGGATCACACTTTTGCAACCTGCTGACAAGCAAAGTCAACGGGGAAGCCAGATTTACTTAACAACCAGGTTACCAACCTATCAACGACAGTTATTTGTTTCACTGCTGTAGCAAGAAAATGGGAGAAAATCCCTTAAACAAAATGTCTTGCTTAACGGAAGATACGTAGAGCTTAAGGGTGAGATTCTACAGGTTCACACCTATTCGCTAGAACCGGTTGTTACCATTCTAAGCAATTCAGATAACTGGTTGTTAGAAGAAATGACTGGGCTAATCCTGTAAGGAAGACAGGAAGGAAACATCCTGGTGTTGCTTACAGAAACTGCCTCTCTGTTGACCCTTATTACGTTCTTAGCAGGACTAGACTTCATGTCTCAAGAACATCTCTGGAGTTATTTTCCCTCCTTTGCTGGTCCTTTGCTTGTGTGGAGGGACCATTCAAAGTTACAATGGCACTGAAAAAAGTGGCTTATGACCATTTTTCACACTTACAACTATTGCAGCATCCGCACGGTCACAAGAGGCCAGGCGAGGAGATGCGTGCCTCAATGTGAGTGATGTTGAGTTGGCCATGCCCAGCCAGTCACATGGCCACCAAGCCATGCCCATCAACCAAGCCACGCCCACAGAACC
The DNA here is from genome assembly GCA_015471245.1 of Laticauda colubrina. Lineage (NCBI taxonomy): Eukaryota > Metazoa > Chordata > Lepidosauria > Squamata > Elapidae > Laticauda > Laticauda colubrina. Next base: position 3,792,387 of record BLBF01000077.1, on the reverse strand, counting down.
GGTTGTTAAAAAATTTGAATCCCACCCCTGCCGGGGCTCGATTGTGGTCATAAGCCGAGGACTACCTGTCCATTGAATCTTATAAGTCCCCCAGAGTGATGAGGGGAAGGGGGTCCCCTCCCCTCCCCCTTTCCATGCAATGTTTCCAGTCTTTGGCAAAGGAGACCCAGCCGAACCATGCAACGCCCGATTCCTAAGCGCGTATTCATTTGAACTGCAATGACAGCCTCATTTAGAAACAAATTAGGGGTTAACGAAGAAGTCCATGATGGAGACGGAAGCCGGTTTCCCTTTTCCCCTCTCTGTCTGTTAGAATTAGGAAGTGCCGCGGAGCCACCGGTGTCAAGAATAGGAATGCCCAGCGTAGTTTTTGCGGCCTCTAATTGAAGCCGAGATAAATGAAGTGGAAAGGCAAGCGTCCAATGCAATCAAAACATGGAAAAGGTATTTTGACATGTAAATTACAAACTTCCTGTGTGTTTTTGTCTCCCCAATTACACCCTCCCCTGTCATGTTGGAGGTTTTTTTCCTCCCCCTCCCTTAAATTATATCTTAATCTACCCAGCCTCCTAATAATTATGTCATCATTCTCAGGGAGGGGAGGGCCGCGTAATGGTATTTTATAGGATGTGCCACTCATGATTAACCGATTCACTTTCCCATAGACGCGATGCGATTTCTCATGGTGTTCAAATATGCATTGTGTCACTTCTGCCTTTGTAAAGGTTAGGCCAGCATCATCTCGTGGCTCCTTGATGAGAAGGCAGAGAAACAGGGACAGCCCCCCCTGCAGACGGTGGAGGCTGTCAATCATGGCCATTATTTTCAGAGGGCCCCCTGTCCAGAGACGGACTGCCGATGGACAATGGGGATGGGGGTAATCGCTTTCAAAGACAAATCTTCTATCCATTTAGAATAGATCATCTGTCAGCATTCCAGCAAACTTCCATTCTGATCAGTAACTCCGAGACAGACATCATCTCAAAAGTATCTTTATGAGAATCGCACCTGGCACATCTGTGGAATCTCAAAACTAAAAGTTTCCCAGACTTCCCACAATGTCCCAAACTACAAACCATCCCCTTTTCCCTCCTCATCACATCCCGTGAACCAATCCCAAATTAAGTTCCTTTTTGTTCCTGCGCCACACTCCCTGACCTTGAACTAACAAAATAATTCTATTGTGTCTACTCAGAGCTACTCAATTAAAATCACCCCCCTCCCACTTTCTCAAACCGTGTGGCAGCATGGAATAAGGTTTCCAAAATTGACATCGTCTTTCTTTCCCTAGGCCGGTGCCAATCCATCCTTCTCAGCTGCTCTGCTTTCTGCTCTGAACTTACTAAGACACCCGCCCCCCCAACTGCACCCAGTTCTGGTTACCACCATATAAAAAAGATGCTGAGACTTTGGAAAGAGCCCAGAGAAGAGCAATGAAGATGATTACAGGACTGAAGGCTACAACATACAAAGGACAGTTAGTAGAAGACCTTCAGCCTCTATTCTCTATTATTCTATTCTTTTTATGTAAGTTGCAGTGGTTTGTTTTTCAATGTTATTCTCAACTTCAGTGGGAATCAATCAATCAGAATAGAGCTGGTAGGGATCTTGGAGGTCTTATAGTCCAACCCCTTGATCAATCAGGAGACCCTATATCAGTGGTGGGATTCAAATTTTTTTATTCCCAGTTCTGTGGGCATTGCTTGGTGGGCGTGGCAGGGGAAGGATACTGCAAAATCCCTACTCTCTCCCCACCCCACTAACCTGCTTTCCAGCTCTATTCTCCTGTGCAGGGCAACCAAAGATTGTCCCAGACAATCAACTGGGACTCGATGGGAGGCAGAGAATAAATGGGTGTGGAGCTAGTCAGAAGTGGAATTTGCCGATTCTCCAAACTACTCGAAATTTCCGCTACTGGTTCTCCAGAACTGGTCTGAACCTGCTGAATACGATTGTGCCCTATACCATTTCAGGCAAGTGACTGTCCAGTCTCTTCTTAAAAATTTCCAGTGATGGAGCACCCAAAACTTCTGAAGCCAAGCTATTACACTAGTTAATTGTCCTCACTGTGAGGAAGTTTCTCCTTAGTTCTAAGTTGCTTCTCTCCTTGATTAGTTTCCATCCATTCTTTCTTCTCTTGCCTTCTGGTGCTTTGGAGGATAAATTGACCCCCTCCTCTTTGTGGCAGCCTCTCAAATACTGGAATACTGCTATCATGCCACCCCCCACTCCCCAATTTTTATTTTCTCTAGAGTAGCCAAACCCAAATTCTGCAACCGTTCATACGTTTTAGTCTCCAGGCCTTTTATCAAATCTTAGTTGCTCTTCTTTGCACTTTTTCCAAAAACCTCAACATCTTTTTTATAATGTGGTGACCAAAACTGGATGCATTATTAGATGTGGCCTTACTAAGGATTTCTAAAGCAATAATAATGCAGTATTTATGATTCTATGCCTGTTTATGATTTATGATTTTATAGAATTTATGATTCTATGCCTGTTTATACAACTTGTATTTGCTCTTTTGGCTTCTGCCACGCATTGCTGACCCATGTTTAAGTGATTGTCTACTACGGGTCCAAGGTCCCTCTCACAGTTACTGTTTCTGAGCCAGGTTTCACCTAATCAGTGTCTGTACCTTCGTTTTTTCTTGTCATCCTACATCATAATACACAATGTATTAAGATTTGTCACAGCGTAATAAAAAGTAGGGAATAAAAAGCATACACATCACTCATGAAAATGTCAGTGGAATGTTTTCCTCTATAGGGAGAAAAAAAAAATCAAAACCAATTTCCTCCCCAGCAAATTACTACATAGCTTTTTTTATAAAATATATAAAGATACAAGACAAGACTTCTGATCTAAATAAGATCAAGTGGTGAATCATAGAAAACATAAACACATTGAGTTTGGAAGGAAGAGGGACCAAGATTTTATAAGGCTCCATCGTGTCTAATTTGCATAGCAACTCATCCCTAAGGGCACATTCAGACAACCTGTTTAACACACTTCAAGTAGCAGAAAAGCACACCAACATCAGTTGCTCTATCCCTACAGGTCTGCTTTATTCTGTCTCACTAAGGTTAAAACTCCCTTTTTATGACCCCATAAGTCAAGGTGAATGGATGGCACTGAGCATTTATTGGCCAGATGCTCTTCCTGATGGCTACGCAGAGCTCACAGCAAATATTTTTCCTTTGCACCCTTGGAGAGAAATACCTGCTGCTACCTAGGATTGAACTCTCAACCTCTCGAGTGTTCTGACTTACACCTTTTTCCAACAAATCAAACACAATCCAAAAGGAACAGAAATCTTTTAATGCTTCTGCAAAATAATTAGCTGTGATAAGCACAAGCTTTGCCAAACTGTGCGAGACAGCCAAAATATAACAGACAAGAAATAATTTGAAACACAAGAATCTTTAAATATAAACTCGGGATACTGGAATGTCCACGAAGCTGGAGTTTCAAAACGACTTTGCCTTCTGCAAAGAACATTCGTTTCACACCTGGCTTTTATCTGCTTGAAGGAGGGGCCATTACCTTGCAGCCTTACTCCCGAGTCACCCATGCTGTTGTAGCTGCTCTTGCCTGTGCGCAATCCTGCGTGCACATGCACTTGGCACAGGCTCCTTCGGAATCTTATCATAGCTGCTGCCAACCCCCACAATCTCTGAAGGCAGAAGTCCACTCCAAGTCCAGAGTCCTGGCCCCCTATCTGAATCCTCGCTCTCCTCAGCTGTCCATACCTGCTGCCAGCTAACTACAACACCAAGTGGGAGGCAAGCATCTTTCCCACTAGGCCATCATACCACTCTGAAACACTGAAGCATCAAAGAAGGCCAATTATATCAATCAACAGAGAGAGGCAAACATCTCAGCAGCTTTGTTGCAAGATAACAGATGTTGAAGCAGGAATATGCTCTCATCTGTTCCTTTTAAACTCTCTTAGAAGATAGAATGACTCTTGGAAGGGACCTTGAAGGTCTTGTATTCCTTGCAGACAGCTAGTCATTTGCATCCTTTTTGAGGGTCATTGAAGCACTTGGAGGTTTATCTGTGTCCTCAGGGTCAGGCTTTGTAAACTGTAATTATTCACAAACTTGTTTCAAAAGCAAAATCTATTTTATTGCAACACTGGGAATTGTTTTCATTCCCAGCCGGAATGAAGCTCAAACATTCTCCTGAGATAAGCACCCACCTTTTAGTTCTGTGAAGTGCTGCCCAAAACAAAGTATCAAATTGACTAGAAAAGAAATCAACCGAAGTACAAGAAAAAACCAACCGAAGTACAAAAAAGCTTCAAGGATGACTCGGAACCAATTGAACTACTTTGCTTCCTGCAAAGGTTTCATTGTCTTGGCCTGACTTTTATCCCTTACGGGAGGAGCAATCACCTCCCAGCCTTACTCCCAAGTCGCCCCTTCTGTTTCAGCTGCTTTCGCCTTCGAGCAGCTCTGTGCACATGCACACTGGGAACAGGCTCCCCTGGGTCCTCTGCCTCGCTGCTGCCAGACTCCAAAGGCTCCAGTGGCAGCACACAACTCCCAGGTGGTCCTGGCCTCATCTCTGCATCGGACACAGGACCCTCGTCCGAGTTCTCTCCAGATTCCCTGACTGGTCCCCGTTCTTCCCCATTGTCCGATTCTGCTGCTGTCTGCACAGGCTCCCGGCCAACCACAGCAGCTACTCAGGTGACCCTGAGGACACAGATAAACCTCCAAGTGCTTCAACGACCCTCGAAAAGGATGCAAATGACCAGCTGTCTGCAAGGAATATAAATTCTTCCATTCCCCACTTATCCTGCCAGAGCTGGCGAATCTTCTGGGATGAGAAGCGAAACATCTTCAAAAGAAAAAAGACAAGGAAGTCCAGTTGCCTCCTGAAAAAGGACCTTTGGGACATCCATGATCTACAAACTTTCAGATTTGGTAAGACTGAAAAATTGGTTCTTTTGCATGTGGGTTGTGGTCAAATCAGTTGCTGATCATACTCTTCCCTGAATCATCTTCCAAAAATGGGATAAGTTAAGATTTCCCACAGAAATTTGAAAGACTAATTCTGTAAAATGCAAACTGCAAAAACCATCTAGAATGAATAAAGGAAAAGTAACCAACTACACTGGAAATGTAACCATCTAGAAGGGACATTTTATCATGCTAGGTGGAAGTGTAAAAAAAACCCCAGAAAATTATGGACTCAATCACATAAAATAATACAGAAGATTTTAAAGATTTGCATATAATTTAAACCAGAAACCTTTTGGAAGTGGGGGGAGAATTGATAGATAACAAGCTTGGAATGGAACTTTGTTTTTATATATGATAATTGCAGTGAGATTTGTTTTAGGCACAAAAGTAGAAAAAATCAATTTTAGCCACAAGATTGTGGCTAAAAATTGTGGAACTTGATATGATGGCCAAACTGACTTGAGATAGGACCATGTCACCTTTTAGGGGCGATGACATAATTAATTAATTAATTAAAACTTGTCAAAGTTTAATGATGATTTGAAACAAAAAAATGAAGTCATGATTTAAGGATTTGATGGTTAGAATAAAAATAATAGATAGATAAATTGTAAACAATTATTGTAACCATAGAGTAAGAGATTAACTCATATTTACATAAGGAAAGTAAAATTGGAAGTCATTTCTTTATAATCCTTTTTTCCTTTGATTTCTGCACTTTCCTCATTGCTCATTTTTCTTCTTCCTTTTCCTCCTTTTTTTATTATAAATATTAGTTCTTGTTCATTTTTATTCCACATTTAAATTTATAATAAACTTTTACTTACAGCAGCCATATTAAATACTCATATGTATCATTATCTTGATGCTGTAATTAAAATATATCCAATCCTAATAATCATAAGTTGATTTTTTTTACCTATGATTTACCTCTTTGGCTTATTTGGAAAATTTTCAAACGAGGTAGCAAGTAAAGGTGCAGGCTGATTTATACCCTGCATTGCACTTTTTAAATTTTATCCAGGAAAGCAGCTCATAATTATATGTGACTGCAGTAATACGAACAAGAAGAGAGCAATATGAAGTTTTTTCAATCAGAGGCACAGTGAATTCAGTCCATCAGCATTAATGAAATGAAGTACTTTTTACTAGACAATATTGCTGGTCCTTGACTTAAAACCACAGTTGACCCCCAAATTTCTGTTGCTGAGCAAGAGATTTGTTAAGTAAATTTTGTCCCATTTTATGACCTTTTTTGCCGCTGTTGTTGAATGGTCACTAAATGAACTGTTGTAACTCCAGGATTACCTGTAAACTAGATTTGTCCACTGCAATCTGATGAAAGCACCTTAGCAAATACACCCCATGATTTTATTTTTCTAACCCCCAGGCTTTATATTTTAGGCCAACTCTTCAAAAAAAAAAATGCTGCTACATCCATTCCATGGGCTTCTAACACCATCTGCTGATAAAATACAGCATTTCTCTGAAATTTCCATCTCTGTTTTCTTGATAGGCTAAGCAATATTTCAAAAGAGCAAGGCTGAGAAAATGAGCATTAACTGCAACTGTAAGCATCTTTAACCTCCAATCTCTCTGAGTCAATATGTCTTTCAGTATTCATGGACCAATCAGGAATTTTCCAGATGACTTGATGATGGAAAATTGTCTCTCTTTTTTTTTATTCCTTTGCTTTCTTTTAAGCCAAAAGGATAAATCATAGGCAATAATAAACATATGTTTATTGGGTTTGGATATGTTTTAATTACAGCTTTAAGCATAATTAAAAACAAATTAAATATACATTTAATGCTGCCATTGCTTGGAATATGCATATGTTGTGCTCCCCACTGCAGTTTATAAAAGTGAAATTGTATTTTTTTTTCCAGTTTAGATATGCCTCTTAGATATGTATCAGCCAGGTATCTTTCAAGTATTCCAAAATATATATCACTTTTTTTAGTGTAACAAAAATTATTTAGTTTAGGGAAGCTGAGAGGAGGGGAAAGAGGGGAGGGAAGGGAAGGGGAGGGAAGGGAAGCAATCCTGTTTAATTGTCTCTTTTCAGAAGGAAAAGAATATTCTTTTTTAAAGCTTTTTGTTAAACAGAAAGTCAGAAACCTGAAGCTTCAAATAAGTTTATTATTGTTAGCATCATCATCTTCACCATCACTTCTAACACTTTGAGTTCCTCTCTCCAAATACAACTACTTTCTGATTTCAAAAGTGTCAAGAGAAGACACTCCTTCTGCTCGCTCCAACATAGCTTCAATGGACTAGAAACTTGATTGTACCAAAATTGGAAGGAAGCTGATTCTGCATTCATTTTCCCATTCTGTGGTTTTCCTGGGAAATTGCAAACATGCCATCATGTTTTGTCTCTGGCATGATTTGAGCCACTGGGCCAATACAGAGATCAAAATATTTGGAATTTGCTGCAAAATGAAACAACAAAGCACCATTTGAGGACACGTTTTTCTTGCTTCTCTTATGTTTTTGGGAGGAATTAGCGTATAGCTAATTAAAAGAGTTGGAAGGGAACTTGGAGGTCTTCTAGTCCAACCCACTGCTCAAGCAGGAGACCCTAGACCTTTCCAAACAAATGGCTTTCCAATCTCTTCTTGAAAATCTCCAGTGATGGACCACCCACAACTTCTGAAGTCAAGCCCTTCCACTGCTTAATGGTTCTCACTGTCAGGAAGTTTCTTTTAAAAAAAAAATATTTTGGGGGGTTGGTTTTTAAAAAGAACATAAAAACATCAAGCCATCTTCCATATATATACATACAGTGTGCCGGTTGGTTTACAAATTGTTTTGTGCTTCCATTTCGTAGTCTTCAATTACAATTACATTGTATATAATCTCATATTTTCAATCAAATATTAAATACATTAATATCATTATTAATCAATCATTTGACTATACTTTTATTGATTCATGTTTTATGAAATAATCATATTTTACTTAATTTGTTTTATGACGGTTCATATTATCATCCCAAATCTATCCTAAAATCATTCTGTAGATATGATAAGAAAAGAATACATCTTTATATATTTATTTCTATTTCTAAGAATCTACATATTTCATTACTATATTTTATTGTCTAACCATTGATAGGATAGATCCCAAATTTTATAAAATTGTTTATCATCTTGTTCTCTAGGAAGTTTCTTCTTAGTTCCAGGTTGCTTCTCTCCTTGATTCGTTTCCATCCATTGCTTCTTGCCTTGCCTTCTGGTGCTTTGGAGAATAGGTTGATCTCCTCTTCTTTGTGGCAACCTCTTTCGATATTGGAACACTGCTAACATATATCACCCCTAATCCTTCTTTTCATTAAGCCTGACAAACCCAATTCCTGCAACCATTCTTCATATGTTTTAGCCTCCAGTTCCCTAATCATCTTTGTTGCTCTTCTCTGCACTCTTTCTAGAATCTCAAGATCTTTAATATTCTAGTGACCAAAATAGGGGATGCAACATTCCAAGCGTGGTCTGATCAAGGCCTGATAAAGTGGTAGTAACCCTTCTCGTAATCTTGATTCTATCCCTCCGTTAATGCAGCCTAAGATACCATTTTGTGTCCTTAATTCTAAACATCTGGTTTATTGATGTGTTTGTTTTTTTAAAAAAACAAAAAACAGAGTTTTTTCTGGTGGTTTTGATTCCTTGCAGAGAGATGCGTAAAGGTACTTAACTTATGAGTTTCTACAATCAACCTTTCTCCTCAGGGAAGCAAGAAGGAGGCTTGGCCCCAACCTAATTGGGAATCCTTTTGCCCTCAGCTTTTAGTCTGAGATCAGCATTGGAGGCTCAGGTGATTTTTAAATAATTGATGGAGAAAGGAAACCCATCTCTAAGATCACCGGGGACAAGATTTTAAAATGCTGAAAGTTCAGTTCTGCTAAAGAAAGGGGAGGAAAGACAGATACCACAGACAGAGGTGTATAAAGGTGTACAAGTTATGTAGCAGATCTAAAGCACATGTTTGTGTTGCATGTTTGCGCGGGTTTCAGAATGTCACTGAACAATATAAACCCAATAACGCCGGGATTAGAGAGAGTTAGCTTTTATCCTGAAAGAACTTAGAGTTATTTTGGGTTAAATTAACCTCTTTGCTGAGAACTTTTATCTTTCCAATAGGTAAGATGCAATACAATAGAGGAAAATATGTGCAGCTCAGGATTGAACTGTGTGGCCTTTGATACTTTCTGAGCTTGGTTGTTTTCTTGCAAACATTTCGTGACTCAACTAAGTAACATTGTCAGTTCTAGAAGAGAGTGGGGTGTACAGAGAGGAGGCAGAGATGGACTACGGGGTCCTTGGTGCTCTCTTGAGCTTGGTTGTTTCCTTGCAGACATCTCATTACCCAACTAAGTAATCACCAGCTCACACCTCACTCCCTTCTGGCACTGATGATGTTACCTAGTTAGGTAATGAAATGTCTGCACGAAAACATCCAAGCTCAGAGAGCACCAAGGATCCTACACAAAAGATTGTCCTTCCCTTTCTGATGCTAACATAAATGCCTAGAATGACCTCCTTAATATTGGGCAGCGCTAGGATGCTCTGTGATTTCTCTACTTTCCACTGCCTCTTCCCCTAGGAGGTTAAAACAGAAAGGAAGGGGTATAATTAACAGTTTAGCAGAGTTGGAAGGGACATTTTAGGTCATCTAGTCCAACCCCCTGCCCAAGCAGGAGACCCTACTCCATTTCTGACAGATGGCTAAACCTCCTTCCTATTTTGTCTATTTTGATTCTGGGTCCAATTAAGTCAATGTAGATTTTTTTCCTCAAAAAATACAACAAAAACTGCAATGTAAAATCACTCAGTCAAATTTATGGTGGTTGCCCATCAATTACCAGCTCTGGAATAGATGGCAACTGTACTAAGTAACACCAATAGCCATAGCACTTAGACTTATATGCCGCTTCGCAGTGCTTGACAGCCCTCTCTAAGCAGTTTACAGAGTCGGCCTCTTGCCCCCAATAATCTGGGTCATTTTACTGACCTTGGAAGGATGGAAGACTGAGTCAAACCTTGAGCCAGTCTGGATCAAACTGTTGGCAGTTGGCAGAGTTAGCCTGCAATACTGCTATTTAACCACTGCGCCACCACGGCTCATAAATAAATAGATGATGGATGGAGAGATGGATGGATGGATGGATGGATGGATAGATGATTGACAGAAAGACAGACACAGAGATAGATAGGTACAATGGACTTAGACTTATATACCGCTTCACGGTGCTTTCAAGCCCTTTCTAAGTGGTTTACAGTATCAGCATATTTGCTCCAACAATCTGGGTCTGCATTTAACTGACCTCGGAAGGATGGAAGGCTGAGTCAAGCTCGAGCCGCTCAAGACTGAACTCTTGGCAGTTGGCAGAGTCTGCCTGCAATACTGCTTTCTAACCACTGCGCCACCACAGCTAAACTGTCGAAGTCAGTGTTCCTCAACCATGGCAGCTTTTAGATGTGTGGACTTCAATCCCCAAAATTCTCCAACCAGCATGGGAATTCTGGGAGTTAAAGTCCACACAATATTGAAGCAGCTGGGATTGAAAAACTCTGGACCTAAGTCATGGATAGCCTATGGCACCCAGGTTCTTCTTGGTGACCCTCAAGACTTGCTCAGATCTCAGAAGCAAAATAATTTTTCTCTCTCTTAAGCCCCAAAAGTACGTGCAAAATTTCATCTCTGTCTCTTCTGGTTAACTTCACCATCAGGGTTGAAAAATATAAATGAAAACTGGAATCAGGTACGCTGTGGTCAGAAGGAAATCCCATGACCTTGGTAGACATGAATGCAACCTTTCCAATTACAGGTAGTCCTCGACTTATGACCACAATTGAGCCCAGAATGTATGTTGCTAAGTGAGAAATTTGCTCCATTTTACGACTTTTCCAACCACATTTGTTAAGAGAATCACTGCAGTTGTGAAATTTAATAACCCAGTTGTTATATGAATCTGGCTTCACCATTGACTTTGTTTGTCAGAAGGTCACAAAAGGGGATCACGTGACCCCGAGGCACTGCGACGGTCATAAATGTGAATCAGTTGAAAGCATCTGGATTTCAATCAAGAGACCATGGGGATATTGCAACGGTCATAAATGTAAAAACTAGAGGGATGGATGGATAATAAGATAGATATAGCTAGAGAAAATAGATGGATGGATAGATAGATAGATAGATAGATAGATAGATAGATAGATAGATAGATA
>BLBF01000077.1:3748019-3781174 GCA_015471245.1 Laticauda colubrina | reverse complement strand
ATAGATAGATAGATAGATAGATAGATAGATAGATAGATAGATAGATAAACAGAATAACTTTATTATCATTTTGAATGACTCGGGGAGACATGATAGAGTCTTCCAATATGTGAGAGGCTGCCACAGAGAGGAAGGGGTCAAGCTATTTTCCAAGGCACCCAAAGGCCAAACAAGGAATAATGGATGAAAACTGAAAAAGACAGAACAATCAACCAATGGAACAGAAGTTGCCCTCGGAAGTTGTGGGAGCACCATCACTTGAAATTTTCAAGAAGAGACTGGACTGCCATTTGTCAGAAATGGTATAGGGTCTCCCTCTTGGACAGGGGGTTGGACTAGATGACCTATAAGGTCCCTTCCAACTCTGATTATCTCTTATCTGAACGTACACTAATTGGCATACATTACAGTGAAATTTCATTGCACACATCTCTCAAAGGGTCACTACTTCCAGTATACACCAAAATGGTCGTAAGTCACTTTTTTCAGTGCTGTTGTAACTTCAACTGGTCACTAAGTGAACTGTTGTAAGTCGAGGACTACCTGTATAGCAATGGGCAGCCAGACAGAGAGACAGAAAGCGAAGCATTCTGAATTTCTTTCTTAAAAATGTGCACGCTGAATGCAAAAAAAAATCCCTTTAGAACTAGACAATGACACATCTAAGAATCTTTTCAATGCCATGTCTACTCCAAAATAATTTCTGTTCAGGGCACCGAGAACTGCGTAGGCAAGCAGAATATTACAAGCTGGCGAGAAGGATTTGATCAAATCGTGACTCCCGTATGAAATAGCTTCCTGCAGAAAATTTAAAAAAAAAAAAAAAGGAAGGAAAGCTCTGCTGTTGTTTTTTTTTCCTTCTATCATTCAATTTGAAGAAAGCAAAGGCATGGTCAACCTTTTGCCCACAAGAGAAGAGAATTTCAGAGACCTTCTCGTGGACAGGATGGTATGAGTAGATGAATATTCTATTAACAAAAGAGAATATTTATAGCTCAGGGTTGACATGTTGGGTCCTTGGTGCTCTTGGAGCTTGCTTGTTTTCCTGCAGACGTTTCATCACCCAAACTAGGTAACATCATCAGTGCTAGAAGGGAGGAGGAGGAGGAGGAGGAAGAGGGTGTGTCCTTGATGATCTCTGAGCTTTGTTCTTTTCTTGCTGACATTTCATTACCCAACCAGATAACTTCATCAGTGCTAGAAGGGAGTGAGGGGTTTAAGCTGATGCTCTTACCTACTTGGGTAATGAAATGTCTGCAAGAAAACAACCAAGTTCAGAGACCATTAAGAACCTCACAGTCTTCCTCCTACGTCTCCTCTCCACAAACTCCGCTCTCTTCTAACACTGATGGTATTCCCTAGTTGGATCATGAAATGTCTGTGAGAAAACCAAGCTTGGAGAGCATCCCCGACCACTGAATATTCTATTTTTCTCACCCAAGGGGAAACATAAAGAAGAAATTCTCACTCAATCCCAAGAAGAAACATAAAGAAGAAATACCCCAATGAAGCTTTTCGAGATTGTTTGGAGAACGGAGGAAAGAAATTGGACTAGGTTTGGTGTTGTTTTTTTTACATTCTCCATGGGAAGGAGACATTATCTACTAACTACTCAAGGTCCCAACTATCCTAGTTACCACGCCTAGGTAACTAGGTGTACCTAGTTCCCTCAATCATTTATCATATGGGTTTTCACCTCTAGACCCTTCTGGAATCTTCTGTCTCTTTTCTGCATTCTTTCTAGGGCCTTGGCATCTTTTTTGTATTATGGTGACCAGATCTGAATACAAGTATTCCAAATGTGGTCTCACCAGTACAATACTCAATGTGCACAGTGAAGGAAATTCAATAGTTAAGCCTCTTTTTTCAGATTGAAAGAATTGCAAAAATAATACAGAAGATTTTTCTGTATTACAGAAGATTGTACAGAAGATTTTTCTGTACATTTTTCTGCCCAGGACAATTTCACACAATCATTTTATGATATGAATATAGAGGGGGAAATATTGCAAAGTTCTATGTGACTTAAGGTGAAACTCTCTTTCGAAATGGTCTTTAGCTAAACATTTCATTTACAGCTGGAAATAATTTAACTGCCCCAATCTTGAAAATGTTATTCAGAACAGTTCTCCAAAAATTGTCTCGAAATGAAGATTTGCTTCATTTTTGTGCAACAGGGGTGTGTAAAGTGAGATGGGACATTTACACACCCTCTTTTATTAACTTTATTAACTCTATCCATCCAAGAATGTCACATTATTCTTCTTTTTAAAAAAGGTCTTTTTAAAAAGATTCTCTCCGCTGAGATAAGGAAATTCTGTTTCAATCAACTGAGTGACATTTGACAGGGAGGAAGCGCAGAATCTCCATGCTTGAAAACATTCTTAAATCAGCACATTTTACAAGAAATAACTATCAAAACTTTTTCATTCACCCCCTCTCCGTTTTGAAGTATAATGATTCAGCTGAAGCAAAGAAGCAATCTCTCTTCGCTGGATTTTCATTTGAAAATGGAGGGAAATTGCCTTTTTGTAATAGACTGGAATCAAAGGGACGTTCAACAGGAAGACAGCTATGTTAAAACACTAACACCATTGAATGTCTTGTGAGCGGCCTCCTATACTATTCTGACGTTTGCTGGCACAGTGGTTAGAATGCAGTATTGCAGGCAAACTCTGCCCATGGCCAGGAGTTCGATCCTGACCAGCTCAAGGTTAACTCAATCTTCCATCCATCTGAGGTTGATAAAATGTGGACCTAGATTATTAGGGGCAAGATGCTGACTGGAAACCCCTTAGAGAGGCTGTAAAGCACTGCGAAGCGGCATATAAGTCTAACTGCTACTGCTATTTGGTGGGTACTTGCTGTTGGATGAAATATCCATCTGGTTCAGTTCCAAGCTGGGAGAAAGATACTGGAAACATGGAGTTGAGAGTGAGAGGTTTTTATACCTTCTCTTGGACTTTGCTCTTGAACTTCCTGTTCCTGTGCAAGAACATTTCTTCTATTGGCTGTTGTCAGACTCCCATGGATTCATGTACAAATCCTAGGCATTTGTCTGAGCTATGTTTGGTTGAAGTTTGGCTGATGCAATGAAGGGGCTTGTTGGGCAATTCCTATTGTGGCTGAGGGCTAATCCTACCTTTGTTCAGGGAATTGTTGCCCATGAATAAAGCTAACTATCTCTTTATCTCTTAAGTGCTGACATCTACTGAGGGCTATTAAGAAAGGTAGGGGCTGCTTTCCAAAAGCATGTTTCTCCATTTCTCAACCAGGGAGACATAATATTCTGCCTTTTTAAATATTTCTCAAAATATTTCATTCTCCTAGGAGAGGAGGTGGGTGCTAACGTTCTACACCGCATCACCCCAGCAGCCATTTTGACAATCCCAAAACGGCTCTCCAACTTCCAACTCAGTCTGCTAACTTGAACAGAAAAAAGAAAAAGAAAACAGAAGAAGAAGTTAGAATATAGTCTGGCTCTGCTTTCAGAGAAAGCGAGGAAAGCAGAACCACCCGGACAAATGAACACTCAAATTAGTTGCAGGAAGCAAAGCTCCTTCACCGTTGGTGTCTGATAAAAGAAGACAAGGCTGCAGTGCCATTCGTGCCGCCTGTCTTGTCCTGCCAGGGCATTCATCAAATTAAGTACCCCGAGAAGCAGCATCTCTGATATCTCTTCATTTGGGACCGCAGTGAATGAGGTAGTAGATTAGGTATGACAGTGCTGTAATACAGGTTGAGCTTTCCTGCGTGTAATTAATTGGAACCTTGCCAGCTTGACAAATTGGAATGATGAATCTATCGTGTAAGGGATAAGGGAAGGGAGGGAGGGAGAGGGAAAGAAATGCATAATCAGTCAAAGATTTAGTTAAGACAGCTTGTGGCTGAATCCCGGCCAATGCCAACTCCATTAAAGGAAGGAAGCGTCGCTTTAAGGAGAGGTATTACTTTCCATATGTTCTGTTTGTAATTGGATGAAGTACATGCTTGTGTTTGCCTCTCTCTCTCTCTTACACATACACACACACACACACTCTCCCTCCCTCTCTCCCTATATGTGTGTGTGTGTGTGTGTGTGTGTGTGTGTGTAATTTAATTCCTTGCATTTAATGGTGAATGGAGAAGGTGTCAGAAGCTTTATTTCAAAATATATTTTACTAGCTCGATACCTGCTACGAAACTATGTCGTCAGGCTTAGTTTTGGGGGAGGAAAATAAATATCTCTGCCCACTAGCATCCATCGGTATTCATCTGGCTAGCGTCCTGTCAGTGTGTGAGAGAGTTGAGGGCTGTTTGGAAACTGAAACAGTATTTGGTGTGTGAGCAAAACAGCAAGGAGCCTGGGTGTGGCTTAGCTCAACTGTTCTGTACTAAAGCTGCTTGGTGCTGTGAAACTGAAGCTGAAACTCCTCTCTTCTGCTTGTGTTTTGCCTTTGGAACAGGTTTCTTTTCAGGTGGGGAGGGGGAGTAGAACTCCTTAGCATCAGAGCGTGTTAATAATAATAATATAGGAAATACTCTAAATGCTCTGATGGTCATTTCGGAGCATATTTTCTTAGTGAGCCCCTAGAAGCCATGAGGAACATATGTGCCAAATTTCAAGTTTGTCAGCTTTACGGTTCTGGAGCTTTTGTGATGATGCGTGAGTAGTATTTCGTTTTTGGATATATAGAAGATTCTTTATACTGTTTTCCCTCAAAACAGGGGTGTCAAACTCACGGCCCACAGACCAGATGCATCACGTACTGGCCCTGGCCCCGCCCCTGCCCAGTTTAGCGAAGAGGAAAAAAGTCCCAATACATCACATGACGATGCCGTGACGACGCAATACATCACAGGACACCCCTGCCTTAAAACATTAACATAATCCACCCTGGACTGAGAATCAACATTTCCACTAGATAATTGACAGTCGAGCCGAAACTAAGTGAATCAAGTAAAAATAGCAAACGGGGGGGGGGGATTCTTTAACTCAAACTTCTTCTTATCCCCGAAATACGTTACCCAGGCCTAATCCACATATCAAAGGATAAGGTCTGAAAAAACAGAGTTAATTCAATTAGGCCTCCTAGCAGAACTGCATGTTCACAAGAATAAACATCACAGACATATCTACACACGCACACACACCCTTCAAGCGTCACCCTAGAATCAGCACGTAGACACTTCCACACCCAGGAGAAGCTCCCTTCTTTTGGCTGTACCCCCATTTCTTTGCAGCTGCCCCTAAGGGCAAACTCTTTGCTTTTAGGAATAAATATTTCTTCTTTCCTCTGGATGTCAGTTTTATTTATTCTTGCACAACCCCGGCTCGCATTGGAAACCCCAAATTATTCTTCTGACAAAGGGGGGTGGGAAACCTTCTTAAGGCAGAAACAATAACGTCTTCCAGAGGTTTGCTCCCGCTACCCACAGCTCAAGGCTCACCCCATTCCCAAACCTGTCAGAAGTTGCTGGCAGCAGGTTTTGTTGCGTTAAATGAAGTGGGATCTAATAAGGTTGACCCACTTACTTTCCAGCGAGGGAAACAGGCCGGTGATAAAACTCGCTTGTCAGCTCTTCTCCACTAACTTGCTTAATTGCTGGTAACATTTAGGCCTTGCGAGATGTGATGGATAGACCGCTATTTTTGTGTGTGTGCCTTCGGTTTTGTTTAAGGTTTGTAATTGCAAGCCGGCTTCAAAAGGCCTTTGCATGACTTCTCTAATGGAATGGCAGAGCAATAGAGCTTTGTTTAACTTTTAGGAGATCTTTTGGATCATTCATTCTTCATTTATTTTCCACTGGGAAGTTTCTGACTTTTTTTCCCGGGGACCTGGGCAGAATTATAAAGCCTTTTTTATTTATTTATTTATTTACTTACTTACTTACTTACTTACTTACTTACTTACTTACTTACTCACTTACTTATCTACCATGTTTCTCACAGAATAAGGCTGGGCCTTCTTTTTTTTTTAACCCCCGAAGAAATGGCTAGGCCGTCTTTTCGAGGGTGACTTAATTCCCCCCCTTGCATCCTCGGGTGGGCGGTGACAGCTTGGATATTGACCTTGGCGTTGGTGGGGCGCTTCATATCAGGAGACCTTCCGCCACTGTTGCTTTCCCTTTTCCCCAGGCTTCCACGGCATTTAGAGCAACGCTGCGGCGTTTGGTGCAGCCCCGTGCAGCCAGCCAGGGCTCCTCCCTGCAACGGGAGCCCAGCGGAGATACTCGGCTTCAGGCGCTCCTGTCGCCGCCTTCCCTTTGCCTTCGAAGGTAAAGCCAAATATTTTAAAAACGACGCCCTATTACAACATAGCCTCCCCTGCCCAAGAGGGCAGCCCAACCCCGCATGGGGAGGCGAATCTCCCGGGGCTACAGCGCAAGATCGACCCACCTCAGGAGAAGCACCCAGCTGCCACCCCTGCCTGGTGCTGGGCAGAGCGCAAAGAGTTTTGCCTGGGGCGCCCAGTGCAGCTGACAGGCGGGCCCTCCTTCCCGGCAGAGCTCTCACCAAGGCAGTGAGCGCCTCCCCGCCAGACTCTCTGCTCATCCTGCCAGGGCCACACCAGAGCCGTCCAGGCTAGGCAGAGCCAGGAAAGCGAGCAGCAGGTGTGCGCCCGCCTGCCAAACAAAAGGTCCAGGCTGACCTGAGCTTGGCTTCAGTTCCCAAGTCCCTCCAGCGCAAACCCAAAGGGGCCACTGGGAGAGGCTACCCAAGGCAGTGATAGCGCCCACCCATCTGTGGACAGAGAGGCGAGGTGATGGCAGTGCTGCTTCCCGGCGGAGAGAGCCCGAAGCCACCCGTCCTTTCCATCCCTCACCCAGCCCATCCCCGTCCCCATGCATCTCCAAATGCACTGGCAGCTCCAAACGCTGAAGCTGCACGGGCATCAGGCAGAGGCGCTGACTCGGCGGGGCTCAGCTTGGAGGAGGATGCAGCGCAGGCCGTCGCCTTGCCTCCCTGTCCATGGATGGGTGGGTGCTATCACTGCCTCGGGCGGCCTCTCCCAATGGCCCCTTCAGCTTCGGGTTGGAGGCACTTGGGAAGGAAGCCAAGCTTGGGTCGGCCCGGCTCTTTTGCTTGGCAGGCGGGTGCGCACCTGCGGCTTGCTTTCCTGGCTCTGCCCAGCCTGCACGGCTCCGGCGTGGCCCTGGTGGGATGAGCGGAGGGTCCAGTGGGGAGGCGCTCACTGCCTTGGCGAGAGCTCTGCCGCCAGGCAGGAGGGCCCTGTCAGCTGTGCTGGGTGCCCCAGGCGAAGCTCTTCATGCTCTGCCCGGCACCAGGAAGGAATGGCGGCTGGACGCTTCTCCCAAGGTGGGCCGATCCTGCGCTGCAACCCTGGGAGATTCGCCTCCCCACGTGGGGTTGGACTGCCCTCTTGGGCAGGGGAGGCTTTGTTGTAGTAGGGCATCATTTTTAAAATAATTGGCTTTACCTTGGAAGGCAAAGGGAAGGCAGCGACAGAAGCGCCCGAAGCCAAGTATCTCCGCCAGGCTCCGGTTGCAGGGAGGAGCCCTGGCTGGCCGCATGAGGCTGCACATGGGGAGAAGGTAAAGCAACGGTGGTGGAAGGTCTCTCAATACAAAGTGCCCCACCAATGCAGGCAACACCATATCCGAGTATGCAACAAAAGTACTTCCTAATGACAAGCCCCCCCCCCCCGCCATTCCCCCCCATTTCGCATGTTTAATATAGGCCTTAATTTGGAGAGAGGGGCTTAATTTGATTTTATGCCAATAAAACATGCTGGGCCTTCCTATTGGTGGAGGCCATGTTGTTGGAGAAACACGGTATTTACTTATCTATTTACTTATTTATTTACTTATTTGATTTGTCAATTGCTTACAAGAGAATAGGCATAAGCATAAACATGACTAAGAAGACAGGAAATAGGTATGAATAAATGGGGACAATCAGACAAGGGTGGTAGGCACGATGGTGCACTTATGCACGCCCTTTATTGACCTCTTAGGAATGGGTTGAGGTCAATAGTGGATAGTTTGAGGTTAAAGGAGTGGGGGGGGGGTTAGAGGATGTGACAACCGAGTCAGGTAGTGCATTCCAGGCATTGACCACTCTGTTGCTGAAGTCGTGCTTCCTGCAATCGAGTTTGGAGTGGTTAACATTGAGTTTGTGTCTGTTGTGTGGTCTTGTATTGTTGCGGTTGAAGCTGAAGGAGTCATTGACTGATAGCAGATAATTTTGTGTGCTATGCTTAAGTTGGAGGAATCTCTCCCATTAATTAGAATACTGCATCCAACTTTGGTCACCATATAATTAAAAATAGATGTTGAGAGATTCTGGAAAGAGTACAGAGATGAGCAATGAAGATGATTAGGAGGCTGGAGGCTAAAACGTATGAAGAATGGTTGCAGGAATTGAGTATGTCTAGTCTAATCATATCAGGAGTGACATGATAACAGTCAGAGGTGGTATTCAGCTGGTTCTGACCAGTTCTGGAGAACTGGTAGTGGAAATTTTGAGTAGCTTGGAGAACCAGCAAATGCCACCTCTGACTGGCCCTGCCCCATCTCTTCTCTACCTCCCATTGAGTCCCAGTTGATTGTCTGGGTCTTCTTTTGTTGCCCTGCACAGGAGAATGGAGCTGGAAAGCAGGTTGGTGGGGCGGGGAGGGAATGGGGATTTTACAGTATCCTCTCCCTGCCATGCCCACCAAGTCACACCCACAGAACCGATAGTAAAAAAAATTTGAAACCCACCACTGATAACAGTGCTCCAATATTTGAGGGGCTGCCCCAAAGAAGAGGGAGTCAAGCTATTCTCCAAAGCACCAGAAGGCAAGACAAGAAGCAATGGATGGAAGCTAATCAAGAAATGACCAACCTAGAACTAAGCAGAAATTTCCTGACAGTGAGAACAATTAACCAGTGGAACAGCTTGGCTTCAGAAGTTGTGGGTACTCCATCACTAGGAGGCTTTTAAGAAGAGATGGAGCAGCCACTTGTCTGGAATGATATAAGGTTTCCTTAAGTTGCCTTTATATCAGTTGGTTGGACTAGAAGACTTCCAAGGTCCATTCCAACTCTGTTATTCTGTTATTGTTTCAAGCCATTTGCTTGGAGTTGCAAAGAATGGAGTTGCAAAAGGAGCTGAAGAATTATTTTTTTTCTCATCTGTAAACTGAGTTACATGAGTATTTTTCATCCATAGTTGAATGTATAAAACATAATTGCTTGAGTTCATCTATCTTGCTGGGATATTAACCATGATTTGCAAACATTATGGTTTAATACAAACACAGCTGAGAGTAGAAACGCTTCACTTACAGCAAGCTGCTGCTCATGGTATAAAATGCCTTCAAATGTATGTTCTTTAACTCCACTGATACATTGAGATGTATTATGCATAAGCATGCAAAGTAGTTTATTTGACTGGATTAATGAGAACTGCTTCTCTCTGTTTATGATAAGGTCTTCTCGCACTCTAAAGCTTTTGAAATAAAGTAGGAAAGATCCAGAAAGCTAAAAAAATAAATCATTGGTCCTGATGTTTTGTGAGAATGAAAGAAATTATTTGCAGCGAAATATTTTTGGAATGCCATTTGCATGCATTTTTCTATACTGGTCAGATTGATGATGGGTTTATTTGGTTGATGGATTTAATGGATTTTAGGGCCACTCAACTCAAACAATTTGACAGTACTTGGCATACAACAAAAGCAAATAATAATAATAATATCCATCCCAAACACACAAACCCTTATAAAATTCTATGTAGATGACGCTTTTATCATAATAAAAAAGGACCAGCTAGAGAACACACATGAACCCATCAACATCTTCCAAGGAATAAAATTCACAAGGAAAGAGAAAAAAAATAGCGTGTTACCCTTCCTGGATTAGAGGCAGTGATGGCAAACTAGAAACACAGGTCTATCATAAGCCACCCTTATCAACCAAATTGATTTGGAAGCTCCACTACCAGAATAACAAACCAAATTCTCACAAGAGAAGTTGTAATTAGGTACTATTTCGACAAGCACAAACCCTCTGCAACAATCCTGAACCTCAGCAAAAGGAAACAGATCATCTACAATACACAGCATCTTCCAACAAAAGGGTTATCCACCCAATTTTAGCAAAAATTCCTGAAGATGAAATTCAAATACTTTGGCTATCTAACGAGAAGGAAGACTCATTGAAGAAGAGCCTAATGCTGGGAATGATTGAGGGAAGAAAAAGAAGAAGAAGGGATGGCAGAGAATGAAGTGGCTGGAGGGAGTCACGGAAGCATTTGGCGTGAACTTAAATGGACTCCAGAAGATGGTAGAGGACAGGAAGACCTGGAGGAACATTGTCCATGGGCTCGCAATGGGTCAGGCACGACCTCACAACTAACAACAACAACCATTTAACCATATGCAGCACAACCAAGACAAGCTGTGAAAAGAATAACACTGACATCCATCCATCCAAAACATCTCAGAAACATCTCATTTACAGACTATTACAACCACACATGGAATCGGCAAAGCACACAAGCCAACTAAACCTTTCCAAAACATCACAACCAGCCCAAAGACCCAGACCCAGCAACTCCAGAATAAAAACAAACAGGAGTCATCTACAACATGCAGAGTAAGGATTGGAACAGCCACTATGTAGGACAAATAGTTCGAAGACTAGCAGAGCAAATCCATGAAACACAATGCGCAGTCAAAAGACATGATGAAAACACCTTCACTTCACAACACATGGACAAACTCAACCACAGTTTCAATTGGAAAACTGTGACCTTCCTAGAGCAAAGCAAGTCCAAAAACCACAAGAGAATTCCTGGATACCTGCTGCTCAAACAAACCAGCCATCAATCGAGAATTCAAATTTTGTTTGAAATATGACATGACATCACAATCTGCAACACCTCCTCTTGCAAAAGTACAGCATCCACCCTTCAGCATCCAAAATCAAGCTGATCAACTGTCCACTTACAAAATTTAAAAGTTGGAGATAGAGAATTAGCTATGCGTATCCACCAACTCAATACA
This sequence comes from Laticauda colubrina, assembly GCA_015471245.1. Taxonomy (NCBI): domain Eukaryota; kingdom Metazoa; phylum Chordata; class Lepidosauria; order Squamata; family Elapidae; genus Laticauda; species Laticauda colubrina. The sequence continues at coordinate 3,770,180 of BLBF01000077.1, read as the reverse complement.
CAGGCGAGGGATTTGGGTTTTTTAATCAACTGTACCATGAAAAAAAAGAGATAATCAATTATATACATCTCCATAACTAGAATGTTTCTATTTAAAAAGGTCTTACCTTTGTAAGAATACAGCAAATATCAGCAATCTGAAGCTCAATCACTTGGTGGGCCCTTTCCATTGGAGAAGACAGGTTGACTTTTCTTGGGGGGGGGAGAGAGAGAGAGAAAGAGAGAGAGAGATCATAACTCAGTCCAATAACTTTGGCATGAATATGAGGGCTGTCCACAAAATAGATTACGTTTTCGTCTGTAACAAGAAGGGGAGGAGCTAGCATGGCCATCTTTGGTTTGTGCATCCGCCGCTTAGTCTGCATCTAGTCATGCTAGTGGGAGGTTCGTATCGTTGCCCATTATTTCACAGCAAGCGTTTGAAATGTGTGCTGCAATTGAAAATCCTGCTAGTTGTGAGGTGCGATCAGTGATAAGGTTTTTGTTGGCAAAAAACCATAAACCAATTGAAATTTCTCGGCAACTGTGTGACGTGTATGGGGACAACATCATCACTGAAAGTGGAGTGCGCCAATAGTGCATTAAGTTTAAAAATGGACAAACTAACGTTCATGATGAACAGCGGAGTGGACGTCCGAGCATTGTGACTGATGAACTGGTCACGAAAGTCGATGACAAGATTCGTGAAAACCGCCGTTTCACAGTAACGGAACTTTTGCTTAGTTTTCCACAAATTTCACACAGTTTGTTGCATGAAATTGTTACACAAAAGCTAGGCTACCACAAATTTTGTGCAAGATGGGTGCCAAAAATCCTGACAGAAAACCACAAGAGTCAGCGTATGGCCGCATCATTGACATTTCTGTACTCTTACGACAAAGATGGAGATTCATTTCTCGATTGAATCGTAACTGGAGACGAAACTTGGGTCAAACTTGTGAACGAGACCAAATTGCAGTCTATGGAGTGGGGGCACACAAATTCCCCCCCAAAACCAAGAAAATGTTTGCAAACGTTCTCTGCAAGGAAGATTATGGCGACTGTTTTTTGGGATAGGCAAGGTCTGCTTCTTACCGATTTTCTGGAACATGGTGCAACAATAAACTCTGTGAGATATTGTGAAACGTTGCAAAAATGAAGAAAAGCAATTCAGAACAAGCGTAGAGGAAAGTTAAGTTCAACAATTTTGTTTTTGCATGACAATGCCCGACCACACACAGCAAATCGCCCTGGAGAAGTCCTGAATGCTTTCCAGTGGGAGATTTTTCCTCATCCGCCCTACAGTCCCGATCTTGCACCAAGCGACTCCCACTTGTTTCCGAGGATGAAGACCTGGCTTGGAACACAGCGCTTTGACGATGACGCAGAACTGCGGGCGGGCGTGACTGACTGGCTCAAATCTCAGGCGGCTGAATTTTATCACAATGGAATTACAAAGCTTGTTCACCACTATGATTAGTGCCTCAATTTGTTCGGTGAATATGTTGAAAAGTAGTATTTAAGTGTCACTTTCAAGTGTATATAATAAAAAAAAATTTTTCCTATACTTTGTTTTTTTTCTATCGCAAAACGTAATCTATTTTGTGGATAGCCCTCATATTCCATGTGCTCTTGATTCTGTGCCTCTGTTTATACAACCCAGGATTGTATTACTTTTTTTTTTTTGGCTACTGCTGCACCCTGCTGGCTCATATTCAAGTGATCATCCACTAGGACTCCAAGCTCATTCCCCCTGTTTTATGAGCCAGGTCTTGCCTAATCTGTACTTATACCTTTTGATTTTTTTCTGCCTAATTGCAAAACTTTGCTTTTCTCCACATAAAATTTCATTTTGTTGTGTAGAGCCCATTATTCAAGTTTGTCAAAATCTTTTTGGATCCTGAGCTTGTCTTCTGGGATGCTGGCTATTCCTGGCAGTTTAGTATCATCTGCAAATTTGATGAGTTCCCCTTCTATTCCCTCATCTAAGTCATGAAAGAAGATATTGAAGAATACTGGGCCTAAGATGTAGCCTTGTAGTACACCTCACTGCTTACTTCTTTCCATGTGGATGTAATACCATTAAAAACTACTCATTGAGTATGGCTTGTCAGCCAGCTACAAATCCATCTGGTGGTGATGTTGTCTATTCCACATTTTTCAAGCTTACCAAGAAGTACTGTAGATTGTGTCTACTTTGCCAAATGCCTCTATTGAAATCACTGCATTTTGCTGGTCTACTATTAATGGGATAGCTTGCCTCTCAGAATTGTGGGTGTTTCTTTACTGGAGGTTTTAAAAAATAGATTGGACAACCATTTGTCAGGGGTTGGACTAGAAGACCTCCAAGATCCCTTCCAGCCCCATGATACAGGTAGACTTCAGCTTACAACAATTCATTTAGTGACCAAATGAAGTTGCAAAGGCACTGAAAAAAATGATTTATGACCAGTTTTTCATGCTTACGATCATCATAGCACCCCCATGGTCTTCTAATCAAAATTTAGACACTTGGTAATTACTTCATGTTTATGAAAGTTTCAGTATTCTGAGGCCAAATGATTATCTTTTATGACTTTCTGACAAGCAAAGTCATTGGGGAAGCCAGCTTCACTTAACAACTGTAGTGATTCACTTAACAACCATCACAAGAGAGGTTGTAAAATGGGACAACATTCACTTAACAACCTGTGATACACAGCAACAGAAATTTTAGGCTCCATTATGGTACTAGGTTCAGGACTACCTATACGTACAGCCTTTGAATTGGTTGAGTTTAGAGAAAAGTATCTTTCACACACATTGTGTGTTTTTTTAACAAACCATGTAAGAAGCAAAAAAAAAATGTATGAAGATGACAAAACAGTGTTGAAAATGGGTCCCTGATGAAAAAAAAATATGGCAAGTGATTGCTGCCAAAAGGTGGAAGGAGAGACAAAATAGTGGAAATGAAAAGGCTTTCACCCTAGAGTGAAAACCTTTTCAAATTCTGCACTAAATTTTCAAGCAGAGGAAGAGCATAGACAATATTTCTAAAAGTTTTTCTGGGGAAGAAGTTTTTCTGCTTGTTAAAAATGGGATTTGTCTCTTTAGTGATGACAGATACACCATTAAGATCTTTGGAGATTCTCAGTCATCCAGATCATGGTTGTCCCAAAGATGTTTTTTTTAAAAAGGCAACTGGACTTTCTTTTTCCTTGAAAATGTTTTGCTTCTCATCCAAGAAGATGATGAACTAAAGAAGCCTCTTGGATGAGAAGTGATATGATTGGATTGAGCAGAGATAGATTGTTGGATAGATAAATGGATTGTAAATAAATAGGGATAAGTACTAGATAAGTTAATGATTTATATCTGCACAAATTCTATATATATATGTAAATAATGCACAAAGTATTAGTGTAAGATGAATGTCACAAATTGTTGATGTTATAAGATTTATATTTCTTCTGTTTGTCTGTTTAAAATTATAAAAGATTAATAAACTTTCTTTAAAAAAAAGATTCAAACTCAAAGTAAACCACTACATTTGCAGAAAATACGACTTCAGCCACAGAGTGGTCAACGCCTGAGACGCTCTACCCTTGACTCTGTTGTTACAGCCTTAACCCCTCACAGCTTCAATCTCAAACTGTCTACCATGGACCTCACCCCATTCCTAAGAGGACCGTAAAGGGAACATGCATAAGTGCACCAGCATGCCTACCATCCCTGTCTTGCTGTCCTCATTTATCTGTATTTACTCCCTTGTTGTCATGCCCTTGGTAGCGATGGACTCTGAGGGAGTGGAGGAACAGCTGACAGGGAGTGGAGGTGTGGCTTCTGAGGTTGTGGAGGAGGCTGGGGAAGGGCTGAGGCCGGCTGGACAGTCAGAGGAAGAACCAGGGCCCATCTCCTCTCCATCCTAGGACACACAGGGAGGAACGGAGAAGGAAACAACTTGGCTTATGAGAGAGGAAGTGGCCATGACCCCCCTCATTGGTGGCAGCTGGGGAGACGAGTATATAAGAGACAGTTAAAACACAATGTTGCCAGAAGCAAAGTGTGTGTTATTTTGGGCTGAAGTTATCTTGGTTGGCATTCTTCCAACAGACTGTACCTTGTCAACTCCTTGAATTTGGTAATTACTTATCCTGGCCCATTGTGGAAATTTTTTCATTGTAGTTTGTATGTTTTTTTTAATTTCACCTCTATCTGCTCATTCAGTTCAGACTGTACTGTTTTCTTTTGAAGGCTATTTTTGAGTAAATTTTATCTCCAACTGAGAGTTATTGAACAGTGGGGCTAAGTTGCAGGCATTAAAGGACATTTATTTATGTTTTTGGATTTTGTTACGTTTGTGTTACACTCTGGGTCATCACACTTGTTCTTGTTTATGTTCATACATATAATTGTTATCTTGTACATGTTTGACAAATAAATAAATAAATGTGTGAATGGAAGGAAAGGCAGAAGGAACTGATCCCCAATTAAAATTTTCTTAGCCAAAGAATACACAGAGGGAGGGACACAGAGGGGATAATCCTTCATTCTCTAGCTACACCCCACTGCCCTTTTTTGATCAATGCCACTGAATTCTCAACCCCTGAGACTGGGCAAACATTCAAAAACACTGTCTAAAATTTGATTTTATTCCCACTTTGTCACGCTTTCCAAGAAAACCCACTGGCATACGTTTATTACTTGGGCCCTGGAAATAATTAGTGAGTGACCTGGAAAGCTGATACATAAAATTCCTTTTTAGTCATCCAAGATGGCTTTCAATTATGCTGTGTAAACTTATTAACCTTTTTGTGCTGAGATTTGATTTATGGAACTCCTGCTGGATTAAGTTCAGGCATATAAAATAAGGAATATGCTTGAAAATGGAGCTGTCATTAGGGGTTTAAAATAGATAGCGGGCCATTATAAATCACAGTACAAGACCTTCACATCAATATTATAGCAATTAAAATATCCCGGTTCAAAAAAAAAACCTCAGTAGTTGTTATTTTCTATCTTTGCAAACTTAGATTATGGTAAGATTCACTTATTAAGCTGAGCTTAGTTTAAGCCTTAATGTCAGGCACAACGTTCTAAAGTTGCTTTTTCAAGAAATAACTGGATTTTCTTGTTTTTTCTTTTGAAGACAGTTTGCTTTTCATCCAAGAAGCTTCTTCAGCTCTGAGTGGATGGTGAGGAATGGAAGGATTTATACTTGCAGAAGGCTGGTTATTTGCATTCTTTTAGAGAGTTATTGAGGCCCATTTGGAGGTTTATCTGTGTCTTTAGGTTCACCTTCATCATGCAAATCGGTGTGGAGCCTTCTTTGTTGCTGGATATTTTCTGCCCAGTGTTCCTTTACTGTTCAACCCAGGCTCAGAGCTGAAGAAGCTTCTTGGATGAGAAGGAAAACCTTTTCAAAGAAAAAACAAGGAAGCAAAAACTCCCACAACTAATGTCTTGCTTAGCAACAGAAATGTTTGGGCTCAATTGGGGTCGTATGTCGAGGACTATCTGCAATGCATGCAGCCTTTCTTGTTCTTTTGGATCAGAGTCCTACTCTCCAGCCTCCCATTCAGCCTTTTCCCTCGTGCCTCATTTTCTCCATCCCATCAAAGCGCAAGAACATTATCCAACCTTCACAAAGGCACCGAATGTCAAAACAACCAGAGGTGCTAAATAAGCACCAAGTATATTAATATCAGGTCAGGCATTTCAGTCTCTCTCTTCAAGAGTCGTCTCTAAAGGAGGGTAGGGGAAATGGATGCACCTTGAAACCAGCTAGACTCTAATTGGAGGCAGAGAAAATAAAAGAGGGAAGCCAAAATTTCCTCCATCTATCTATCTTGCAGAAATAAACTGAGGTAGGCTGAAGGATTCATTATGTGAAGGACACATTATCCTTTTTTCCTTCCTGTGTGATTCAGCATGGTAAGTAGTCATTCCTAATTGGCTTAGAGCTTAGTATGATATATTGGAAGGCTGAAAGATATGATGACACAGCTCAATTCCTGTGGGAAGCCCATAAGACGAATCTGAGAGCAAAGGAAAGACGAGTTTAAGGAAGAATCATGGAACCTCAAACATAATGGTGGATTTTTGAAGCAGGGTTTCTCCATTCAATAGATTGGCGGGTCCACCATCTTTGCAGCGAACACCTATTTTACAGGATTCCTGATTGGCTAGGATCATCTACCAAATAAATGAGCAAAGAGAAGGATTAGAAGGGGCTGTCTTCCATTACTTGAGGGGCTGTCAAAGAGAAGGGAAGGGAAGGGAAGAGAGAAAATACACAGAAGGAAAAAAGAAAACAAGAGGAGGAGAGGAGGAGAGAGGAGCAGAGAGAAGAAGAAATAGAAGGGAAGGGAAGGGAAGGGAAGAGAAAATATACAGAAGGAAAAAAGAAAATAAGAGGAGGAGAGAGGAGGGGAGGAGAGATTATCCAAAGCATCAGAGGGCAGGACAAGAAGTAATGGGTATAAGCTTGTTAAAGAGAGATCCAACCTGGAACTAAAAAGAAATTTCTTGACAATGAGAACAATGGAATACAGGTAGTCCTCAACTTATGACCACAACTGAGCCCAAAATTTATGTTGCTAAGGGAAAACTTTGTTAAATGAGCTTTACTCCATTTTACGACTTTTCTTGCCACATTTGTTAAGCAAATCATTGCAGTTGTTAAATTAGTAACACCCATTACCCAATATCTGCCTAGTCAACAATTCTTTGGAACATAGTAGTCAAACAGGTATACTATAGAAAGTGCTAGAAAAAAAATCTAATGTGCAACACCAAAGTAAGGTAGTAGTTGGGATATAGGACTGGGAACACCCAGGTTCAAATCTTAAGTCAGTCACTCTTCCTTATACCAACTTTTACCTTCTGTAAAAGACATGAATTAAATGCAGTTTAATGCAGCTAAAATTCAAAAGTCATGAATTTAATTCAAAAGACATGAATTAAATGCAGCTCCTCCACTTACAATCACAATTGAGCCAAAAATTTCCATTATTAAGACAGTCCAATGAGTTCTGCCTCATTTTACAACCTTTCTTACTACAGTTGTTAAATAAATCACTGCAGTTGTTACGTTACTAACACGGTTTTAAGTGAATCTGGCTTCCCCATTGACTTTTCTGGTTAGGTGGTTGCAAAAGGGGATCACTGCAACAGTCGTAAATATGAGTCCATTGCCAAGTGTCTGAACATTGATCACGTGACAGTGGGGGACACTACAATGGTTGTAAGTTTGAAAACCAGCCATAAGTCCCTTTTTTCAGTTTGATTGTAACTGTTCTGACTTAGGCATCCCCCAAAAGCACTAAGCAGATTTTTTTGTCCTGGCAAAACCCTTTTGATTAAGCAAAGGTGAATTTCCTGCATTCACATTCAGCCAAAGGCCTGGTAAATAGTCTTTCAAGGGTCTAATTAGGAGCACAGACCTTATCCAGCTTGAAGAGCTGCCAAGTAAATATTTCCAAATGCAGTGCTGACAAGGAAGGACTCAGCACAGGGTTTCTGAGATGCACAGATGGATCTTCATACTGCTGCAACGAATTGTTTCCTGCAAAAGCCCCCTCCCCTTTTGCTCCTCTTTTAATCCCTGTGGGAGGGGCCACCTGTGGCTTTTACTCCCATGTCGACCCTTAGTTCTTAAATGTTCTTTTCTTTTGGCAGCTCTGTGCATGCACACGCTGGGAACCGGTTCCAGAAGCTCCCCTGCCTCACTGCTCAGAAATGGTGTAGGGTCTCCTGCTTGGATGGGGCATTGGACTAGATGACCTACAAGGTCCCATCCAACTCTGTTAATCTGTTATCTGTTATCTGAATTGGAAGGGAACTTGGAGGTAATGTATTCCAACCGTCTGTTCAAGCAGGAAAACCTCTGCCATTTTAGACAAATAGCCATCCAGTCTCTCCTTGAAAGCCTCCAGTGGAGCACTCACAACTTCTAATAGCAAGGTTGTTAATAAATTCATTATCTTTTGCTTATCACTCTTTAGAAGAGTGGCAGCAGCCATCTCCATTAAAAACAAGACATTCCTTTGGATCAAAATTATAAATTAGTATCCAGAGGATTTTTCTTCCACGTTATACCTCTAGGTAGGGAAATCTGCTACATTTTCCTTAAAGCTATTAAATCAGTATTATATAGGTTGTTTGTTTTACCTGGACCAATAAAGGAGCTGCAGAGAACAGGCTGTTATTAACTGTGATTAAAAGGATTTCCAACTTCATAAAACACCCAACTCAGATCTATTATAATCACTTAACCGAGAGGCAATAAATGCCACTGCTTTGACATATAAACCTAGCAGAATCTGGGAAAAAAGCGGGCTTGTCGCAGCCATAGTTTATCATGCAAAATGTTTGATGTACAGAAATTGGAGTGGTACAGAACCGAACAGTATATGCAAAAGTGTGCAAAGGAGGCCTAAGTCAGAAAATTTATTTGAAGCCTTGACAGTTTGGGGGTGTCAATTATATGCTGGACTGAAAAGCCCTCAAGGTTTTATTGTTCATCATGCCTGGTTCATCCTTCCCTCCCGTGTTCCAGTCTGTAAATTTTAATGCCCTCTTTGCTACAAGGAACAAAAGATAATAGATCACAGTTTAATGGAGTTGGAAGGGATCTTGTAGGTCATCTATCCCAACCCTCCCGCCCAAGCAAGAGACCCTACACCATTTCTGACAAATGGCAGTCCAGTCTCTTCTTGAAAGCCTCCAGTGGTGGAACTCCCACATCTTCCAAAGGCAACTTCTGTCCTTGGGTTGATTGCTCTCACTGTCAGAAAAATTTCTCCTTATTCTATGTGCAAAATATTAATGACAAGCCATAATGCTTATTTTATTTAGGAGATGATTCAGAAAGAGTGCAGGGGGTGGGAAGGGGACAACCCTTTGCAACAAGTATCTCTGGAGAGTCTGTCATCCAGGTCATGGTTGTCCCAAAGGTGCTATATTGCCTGTTTCCTAGTATGATTTGATTGCTTCTTGTACCCTATGACTATTATTAAGTGTTGTACCTTCTGATTCTTGACTCTTGACAAATGTAGCTTTTCTTTTATGTACACTGAGAGCATTTGCACCAAGACAAATTCCTTGTGTGTCCAATCACACTTGGCCAATAAATTATTCTATTCCTATTCCTATTCCTATTCCTATTCCTATTCCTATTCCTATTCCTGTCCTGTCCTGTTCTATTCTCTTTTCTTTTCTATTCTCCTCTATTCTCCTCTCCTCGATTCTGATTGTACCATGCCTATGACTGTTATTAAGTGATGTACCTGATGATTCTTGACAAATGTATCTTTTCTTTTAATGTACACTGAGAGCATTTGCATCAAGACAGATTCCTTGTGTGTCCAATCACACTTGGCCAATAAAGAATTCTGTTATATTCTATTTTCTAAAAGGCAACTGGACTTCCTTAGTTTTTTTCTTTGAAAACATTTCGCTTCTCAATCCAAGATGCTTCTCCTGTTCTGACTCAGAATGGAAGAAGCTTCTTGGATGAGAAGTGAAACATCTTCAAGGGGGGGGGGGGGACAAGAACATCCATTGCCTTTTGGAAAAAGCACCTTGGGATAAATATTATTTCATTTAATAGAAATGAACCTAATTTATTTTGGCCAAACTTAAAAGGCTGAACAGAATCAAATCTAGTTATGAGATTGGAAACTACTAGGAGGTCACAAAACTGGAAGTTAGACTAAAAAGTTGAAATACATTCAGAAAATTTCAGAGTTCTGGATATTTTTGAAATTATCCAGGAAGCCATTGAGAATCAAACTGAACTCATGCAAAACGTTCACCAAAACAGAATTATGCTTCACCTATTTAACAATATCCTGCTTTTACGTTAAATATTGCAACCTTTGGTGGCAACCTTCTGAGAACCCATGTAAAGTTCTAGAGAACTCATGGAACTGGAGAGTTCAACATAAATGTTTTGGTCTCCATCCTTACAAGTGGATTATTTAAGATAATCAGGGCATCTCTCCAAAATGTGGAACTTGAATTGTTGGCAAAGTACCTCCGAAAACAAGATGAGCTGAGCATCACAGATATGCAGAAATGATGGTCTGCCCCTAAAACTTTGCTCTTAATGGCCACTGACCCAAAAGCACCACGAATATCCAGTCATGAGTGAAAGGAAGGTTAAGATTGCAATCAACCCTGAGCAATGATGTCCCTCTCCTTGCTATTTTGTCTTTAGGTTCAAAAATCTACAATTTCCTTTCCAGTAACTTAATGTCATCTGAAATCAGATTAGCGGGGAAGAGGCAGGTGAAGATTTTCTGAACCTGTTTATTTCCTTGCACCCCCATCTTAGTCATCTTCTGACCTTATTCTCAAGTAGAGGGGGGGGGCTGGGCAGAGGGCCTAAAAAACCTTTTCCAGTATGTATTTAATGAGGTGTATCTCTCTCTCTCTCTCTCTGTGTGTGTGTGTGTGTGTGTGTGTGTGTGTGTGTGTGTGTGTGTGAAAGAGAGAGAGAGAGAGAGAGAGAGAGAGATATCTACCTATATCTACCTACTTATGTGTATATGTTCGTACATATGCCCATAAATAGATCCAGTAGTCTCAATGTTCATCGAGAAACTGGTAAGTTTGAGGATTGGTAAAAAGGGACTTATGTTGAGATGGCAGAACTAAAGTTCAGGCTTTAGCGGGGATGGAAAGTGCCATAAGAAACTACAAGCATGTGAGTTAAGCCTATGACCTTATCTGCTGTGTGCTAGCTTCCTCTTATATAACTATGTAGAAATGAGCAAGTGTGTGTATAAGGAGAGAGGGAGAGATGGATGAGGAGAGGGAGAAAGGGAGACCGGGACAGGGAGAGGGGAAGGAGAGTTAGGGAGCGGGAGATGAAGAGAGGGAGGAGGGAGAGAGGGACAGGGAGAGAGAGGGAGGGGAGAGGGAGAATTGGGGAAAGGGAGAGTTAGAGAGATGGAGGGAGAAGGGAGAGAGGGGGAAAGAGGGAGAGGGAGAGAGGGAGGGACAGGGATAGAGGGAGAGGGAGGCGGGGAGAGGGAGAGATGGGGAAAGGGACAGGGAAAGGGAGAAGGAGAAGAAGAGGGAGTTAGGCAGGGAGAGAGAGGAAGAGAAAGGACAGAGGGAGAGGAACAGAAGAAGAGGGGGACAGGGAAAGGGGGAAGGAAAGTTAGGGGGATGCGGAGACAAAGAAAGGGGGAGTTGGGGAGAAGGAGAGAGCAAGGGGGAGAGGGAGAGTTAGGCAGAGAGAGAGAGAGAGAGAGAAAGGGACAGAGGGAGAGGGAGAGTTAGGGAGGAGAAGAGGAAGAGAGGGGGGACTTTTGGCTTATCAAGAGACATCAGACATCAGGGCTCCATGTCCTTATTTCTACCAAGCAACACCTGACTCTTGCTTAACGCCAAGACTGCCCATTTCCTAAATTTACCGCCGCTACTTAACCCTTCACAGATAATAAAGCATCAAGGAACACACAACCACTGCACACCTCCCTTCCCCAAATAGCTGTAGAAGTTCACTCAGGCAATCCAAATTAACCTCAAAGTTGTGTGAGCTAGCTTTCTGAGCCAACCCCTTTGCACTTATTGCTGGTGACAAGAGAACATTAGAGCAGCTACACAACCCTGCCTGACACCCGACCCCAATAAGGTAGAGCATGATTACCCAGGGAAATATCAGCATTGGTCCTTGTGTATTATTACATCGAAATCTTGCTTCCTAGAAGGGCTCCCTGAAGGCTCTTCGGCAGAATGTCAATGAAATAAACAGCTAATATTGCAAGAAGTCTACCTCTACGGCCCCAGTAATACGATAGCTTAACTGCTTGGCAGGAGTAACCCTCACTTTACACCTGGAGTAGGGTGGGGCAAGAGCCAAACTAATGGCTAATACTGGAAAAGTCAGGTGCGTTTAGAGTTCTTGCACCTGCTTTTGTCTGCAGAGGACATCAACCAGCAGATATTTAAGAGTCATGCTCCTATTGGAATCTGATTCCGAGGGGAGGTTGAGCAGCTGACAGGGAGTGGGAGTGTGGCTCAGGTGGCTGTGGAAGAAATTGGGGAAATGCAGTTTGGTTGGGCCTTCAGAGGAAGACCCATGGCTACCTCCTCTTCATCCTAGGGCACTCAGGGAGGAATGGAGAAGGGAGCAACTTGAGTTACAGGGGAGAAAAGGGCCCTGATTCCCTTCATTAGCTGCAGCTGGGAAAACAGGATTTTAAAAGGGCGTTTGCACACAGCAACTTGCTGGAAGCAAAGCGTGAATTATCTTTGCTTATCAAGCCTTATCTGGGTTCTGGCATCCTCCCAACTGTGTGTGTTTTGTTATCTTTTGGAAGTCTGCAATTCCTTATCCTGCCCTGTCTTGTTAATTGCTGCAGCGTAGTTTGCGTTGGTTTTTATTTATAATTTATATGTACTTTGGGTTCAGACTGAATTTCTTCCCTTTAAAAACTGTTCTTGGGAGTTTTTTTTTTCTCCAGTTAATGATAACTGGACATTGGGGGCTGTGATGACTCAGGGTGGGATACAAAATAAACACAGTCACAAAAAACAGGTGAAGCCCATTTTATTCCTTCACTTTGCTTCCAAGCTCCAAATATCCTTGACTGGAGACAAAAAAACTTCCACACAAGCAGTTACAAGAAGGAGGAAATGCCGTTTAAATTATAAAGAGTAAAAAACAACACAAACCAGACAAGATAAGGGCTGGAGGACGTCCACAGATAACAGAACACACACTGGGAAGGACACCAAACTCAGAGAAGAACAATAAACTAGAGATATTTCCATGCTTTGTTTCCAGCACTGGCTTGTACGCATGTCTGTCCTCTTATCCAGTTCTAACAACTGCAGCCCATGAAGAGGATCAAGGCCGTCTCCTCTCCCCTAGACCACGCCATTCACATCTCTACCTTATCTTCTCCTCCCTGCGTGCCCTAGGATGGAGAGGGGATGGACTTGGGTCCTCCTCTGACTGCCCAGCTGGCCTCTGCCACACTTCCATTCCCTGTCAGCTGTTCCTCCTCTCCCTCAGAGTCAGTTTCCAACGGGCATGACAGCGGCCAAGTTGGAAGTATTAAAGGGACTTTACCTACTTTTGTGACTTTGTTACTTTTGTGTCACGCCCCTTTGGGTCATCACATTTAAATGTCCCATATAGTAAAATCCATCTCGAGTAGGACCCAGAATGCAGATAGTGCTCAACTTACAACAGTTCACTTAGTGACCTTTCAAAATTACAACAGCACCAAAAAAAAGTGACTTGGGGCCATTTTTCACACTGAACGACCATTGTAGCATCCCCAGGGTCATGTGATTTATATTCGGATGCTTGTCAGCTGACTCGCATTTATGATGGTTGTAGTATCCTGGGGGGTCACATAATGTGATCTTGTGCAACCTTTTGACAAGCAAACTCAAAGAGGGAAACCAGATTCACTTAACTACTGTCTTACTAATTTAACGATGGCAGGGATCTACTTCACCAATGGAATGAGAAAAGTCGTAAAACGAGGCAAAACTCACTTAACAAATGTCTCACTCAGCAACATAAATGTTGGGGCTCAATTGTGGCCATACATTGAGGACTACCTGTACAGAATAATAAGCTTGGAAGGGACTGAGAGGTCTTCTAGTCCAACCCTCTGCTTGAGCAGGGACTCTATATTATTCTGGAGAAATGGCTTTCCAATCTCTTCTTGAAAACCTTCAGTGATGGAGCATCCACAGCTTCTGAAGGCAAGCTGTTCCACTGATTAATTGTCCTCATTGTTAGGCCATTTCTCCTTAGTTCCGGATTGCTTCTCTAAGATGTTTCACCAGGAATCACAGAGTGTTGGAAGGAACCTTGGAGGTTTTCTAGTCCAACCCCTTGCTCAACAGAATAGAATAGAATACTTTATTGGCCTAGTGTGATTGCGCACACAAGGAATTTGTCTTGGTGTAAATACTCTCAGTATACATAAAGAAAAGGTACATTCGTTAAAAATCAAGAATCATCAGGTACAACACTTAATGATAATCATAGGGTACAATCAACAATCAAATCGTACTAGGAAACAGTCAATATAAAGGGCCTGTCACATTGGCCGACGGATGCAAAACGTATGTAAAAAGGACACAGCGGTCGAGAAAATGTTCCATCTGTTATTATCCGCTCTCAAAAGTGCCCCGAATTTGCATAAGCAGAGCGGACAACAACGGAAAGGAACGGACGGGGGGAGGACGTAGCCAGGATGGAAAGCGGATGCTCCACGGAAGCCTAGCGGTTGGAAGCAGATGTAAGAGGATGGCACAGCGAAGCGGACGCGCAACGGAAGGAACGGATGCAGAGCGGATGCCTAGTGGATGAAGCGGATGCAGAGCGGAAGCCTAGCAGATGCCTAGCAGATGCCTAGCGGATGCAGAGCGTTCACTGCGCATGTGGGGAGGATGCATTGCATCAGCCCCACGGATATAAAGGGAAGCAGCTCGCAAGCAGGTCACCATTCAAAGGAAAGACCTGCTGCCAGACAAAGCTCCAGCCAGCCAGCCAGCCAGCAAGCCAACAACCCAACAACCATGGGGAAGAAGAGAAAGCCTCTGCCATCTGCTGCCAGCCCTGGCAAGAGGGACAGGGCCACCATCCCACCCCCTGGCCCTGACTCTGCTTCTGCTGGGGCTTCTGCTGCTGGGGCTGACTCTTCTGGTGCTGGAGCTTCTGCTGGCACTGCTCCTGGTGCTGGGGCTTCTGCTGGGGCTTACTCTTCTGGCGCTGCTGCTGGTCCTGCTGGTCCTGCTGGTCCTGCTGGTGCTCCTGGTCCTGCTGGTCCTGCTGGTGCTCCTGGTCCTGCTGGTGCTTACTCTGCTGCTGAGGATCCTGGTGCTGCTGGTGCTGCTGGTGCTGCTGGTGCTGCTGGTGCTGCTGGTGCTGCTTTTGCTGCTACTGTTGTTGTTGCTGCTGCTGGTGGTGGTGGTGTGGTGGAGCAGCCCCTACAACCTCGAAGCCCCTCTGATGAGGGCCCAGATGGCCCTGCCAGAGGGAGGAAGAGGCATATGCATGAACGGGAGAAGAGGCAATACTCCATCGAAGAGGACCATGAGGATGAGGTGCTGGAATGGCTGAGGGAGAACGAGTATCTTTGGTGGAAGGGACACAGGCTCTATCGAGACACCAAAAGGAAGCAGGCTGCTTGGAGAGAGAAGGCAGAGAGCCTGGACTACACTTTGGAGGTACTCCTTGGCTGGTGGAAGCACATGCACACCTGGTACGGGAAGCTGCACCTCAAGAAATCTGGCCAGGCCACAGTCAAGCTTACGGACCGAGAGACCTACGTGATGGCCAAGTGCAGCTTCTTGGAGGGTGAGATCTGCCACCGAGGAGCAGCCCCTCTGACAACCCTCTCTCTCAGGCAGCCCACAGAGAGCCAGTCCTCTTCTGGCCAAGAGTCAGCTCCTGTGTCCAGGCAGGTATCTGTGGAGCGTCCCATGACAGAGACCCCCCCGACAGCTGCACTCCCCGTGGTGTAGCGCGTGGAGGACCCCCTGACACAGTGGGAGCAAGGAGAGGGCACTTCCACCAGAGACCAACCCACATCCACCCTCAGCTCCACCTCCACAGAAAGCAGGCAGAGAGCCAGACCAGAGGGCAGAGCCACACTGTCCTGCTGGAGATCAAGGACACCATCAAAAGCAGCGTAGATCTTCTCTCTCAGCTGGTACACACTGACATACCATCCTCCAACTGCAAGCCCTTCCTCACCTACGTCAACCAGACCCTCATGAATATGTCCGAATCACAGTACCAGGGGTTCAAAGACAGGATCACCGGTCTTCTTCACAACCCTCCAGACCCAGCTAAACCTGCTCCCACCCAGTCCAGGTCTGCTCCTCCAGCCCAGGTGATGTCACTGCCCTTCCAAGGCTTTCCACAGGCCCTCACCTACCAAAGGTACGGCTACCAGGAGCTCCAGCAGCACAGGCAGAGCTTCCCAG
This sequence comes from Laticauda colubrina, assembly GCA_015471245.1. Lineage (NCBI taxonomy): Eukaryota > Metazoa > Chordata > Lepidosauria > Squamata > Elapidae > Laticauda > Laticauda colubrina. Next base: position 3,754,251 of record BLBF01000077.1, on the reverse strand, counting down.
TCCAGGCACAGGTACATCGAACGCTACCAGTGCCACTGATGCCACTGATGCCACTGACGCCACCGATGCCAGCCATGCCACCAATGCCAGCCACGCTACAGATGCCACCCACGCCACAGATGCCACCCACGCCACAGATGCCACCCATGCCTCACCTTGCTCAGCTGCAGACCAGACATCCCCACTATACTCCTCCTTCCTCCACCCCACAGCCAAGCCCGGCCTCAGAACATCTGTCATCGGTCTTGGGACTGACACCCCATGTCATGGAGGAAGGGGCTCTCATCACAGGACTGAGCCAGCTCTCTGAGAGCTTCCTCCACACACCGTCCCCTGTTGTCCTCTCGGGGCCAGGCACCCCAATGGCGCCTCAGACCAGCGCTCCAGCAGCAGCCACCTCCACAGCACCTGGACCCTTCACCCCTGAGACTATGGGCATGCCTCAGAGTGACTAAGAAGAGTGCCAGAGACTGGGTGGCTACCTGTTGACTTTATTTTTGCTTTGGACACTTGACTAGGGTCATTTTGCTTTTACAGCTTGTTATTAATAAAGATTATCTTTGCTTCACACACTTGCTTCATTTATTTTATTAAATAAAGTCTTGGTGGAAACTTTTAGAAATGGTTTAAGCTTTTGCATGCTTCTGGGATGGGTAAGGATAGCAGTGGGATGGGCAGGGATACCTGTGGGATGGGTAATAGTTGTGGGATGGGCAGGGATACTTTGGGATGGGTAATAGCTGTGGGAAAGATAAATAGCTGTGGGAAAGTGCAAGCATAGTGGGACTGTATGGTCTACCCTCCCAGGTGCCACACCTATGGCCCTTTATTATCAATAACAACGTAATCATTGATCCACACATTTCAACATAAACACAACTCTTTATTAAATGCCCTGTTCATTGTAGGGCCACTCAACATACATGGCACAATCTCATCAGTGTGATGAGACAGGCTGAAGGAAGCATCCATTAAGCATCTACCATCCTGTCTTGCCACTCCATTGCTCCAGCTGGGGAGTTGCACCATTGTCTCAGGAGGTTGCGCTGCTTCTTCGCTTCATGTGAGGCTCTGTTGGGGCCTAGCACATCCTCAGTGTCGATCAGGTTTCGCCCTTGCCTCCATTCACCAGGCTCCATGTCCCCATTGCCTTGTTGGAGGTCCACGAGCCTGTTCTGCAAGACTGGGTAGCGGGTGCGCATGAGATTGTTCAGGATGCAGCAAGGTTCCACTATCCTCCTCACGGTCTGTGGGCGATGCTGCACAGTGGTGAGAAGTACCTGGAACCTGTTGGCCAGGATGCCAAAGGCATTCTCCACCACCCGCCTTGCCCCGGACAGCCTGTAGTTGAAGATCCTCTCTTCACAGGTGAGGCATCTGGAAGTGCCTGAAGCATCGATGTACATGAACTTATAGTCAGCATAGACCATGGCGAAGAGGATGATGCTGAAGAAGCCCTTGTAGTTGAAATAAGTGGACCCAGACTTGGCTGGAGCTTTGCAGGCCACATGCTTGCCATCTATGGCTCCAACAGTGTGGGGGAAGTTCCACTTCTGATACCACTGCTCTGCAACTTTCTTCCAGCCTTCTTCAGTGGAGGGGCACTGGAGGAGCTCCTCCAGGTATTCTTCGATGATGGTCTGCACCACTTCTCTGACCACAATGCTGATGGTGTTGTGTGGCACCCTCCAGCCGTACTGCATGCTCCTGTACGTGGTCCCTGAGGCCAGGTGGCACAGAGTCAGTGCCACCTTGAGCCCAGGGTCCAGGCTGGGATGGAAGTTGGTGCTCTGCTTGGTCAACCTGGGTCTCAGCCGCTCCACAACTTCGTCAAACATGGCTGGAGGCATCCTCATGAAATTCTGGAATGCACGAGTGTCTTCGTTCCTCAGCTCCACCATCAGCTTGTTGTACAGTCCGTTCTCTGCTCTTCTCCCGATCCATCTTTGGACCCAGACACTTCTTGGCCGCCTCCTTTTCTTCCCGTAGAACAGGTGAAAGAGCCTGTGGATGGCTTCGCACTGTTGCAGAATGATGGTGGCTACCAAAAGGAGTGTGTGATGATCCATGGTGGAGATGACTGGATGCTGTGGAAGAGCAAGAGCAAGAGCAAGAGCAAGAGCAAGGCTGAAGAGGTCTGCACAGCAGGGCTGCTGGACTGAAAGTGAGATCCAGGTGAGTTCCTCCCCCTTTTTATAGGAAATATAGGTTTTCCGCTTGGTGTCCTTTTGCATCCTCTAGGCATCCTCCAGACATCCTTAATATCCGAGCTACGTCCCCTATATGAACGTTTTTTCTGTTTTAATGCTTTGTATGCGAGCTGCATCCGCTTTCATCCTTTCTCCGTCCGTGCTACTAACGCTTTGTGTCCGTTCCGCATCCGTTTCGCTTCCTCCCTGTGTCCGTTTTCCGCTGGAGTGGATGCGAGTTGCGTGGATACGCAGTGGATGCCTAGCGGATATAGTGGACGCGTAACGGATGCCGACGGATGTAGAACGGATGTTCCCCGTATGCGTTGTGAATGCAGAAGGGACGCATTGGATACATTTTCCGCTCAAAAAGTTTTGTGCAGCTCAAAACTTTTTGAGCGGATGAAATGTCAATAGACAGATGCTGGACGGATAGAGAGGATGAAAAACGGACGCAGTGAGTACAGAACGGAAGCATCACGTTAACCAATGGATGGCAAGTGTTTCTCTCCATTTTACATCCTCTTTCCATCCGTTGGTGCTGTGTGACAAGGGCTTAAATCGTACGGATACAAGCAACAAAGTTACAGTCCTACAATCACAAGTGGGAGGGGATGGGTGATAAGGAGTGGTGAGAAGATTAACAGTAATAGTAAATTACTTTGTGAATAGTTGAACAGTGTTGAGGGAATTATTTGTTTAGCAGAGTGATGGTTTCCAGGAAAAAACTGTTCTTGTGTCTAGTTGTTCTGGTGTGCAATGCTCAATAGCATCGTTTTGAGGGAAAGAGTTGAAACAGTTTCAAAACTGTAGAAATGGTGGTAGACTTTAGAAGAAACCCTCCCTTACTACCACCTCTTACAATACTAGACAACATAGTATCAACAGCAGAGACCTTCAAATTTCTAGGTTTTACTATATCACATGACCTAAAATGGACACCTAACATAAAAAACTTCATCAAATAGAACAACAAAGAATGTTCTTTCTGCACCAACTCAGAAAGCTCAAACTGCCCAAGGAGCTACTGATCTAGTTCTGCAGAGGAATGACTGAGTCTGTAATCTGCATCTCTATAACTGTCTGGTTTGGCTCTGCAACCCAATAGGACAGACCCAGACTTCAGAGAGGAATTAGGACTGCAGAAAAAACAATAACTACCCACCTGCCTTCAATTGAGGACCTGTATACTGCACGAGTCAAAAAGAGGGCTGTGAAAATATCTACAGACCCCTCCCATCCCGAAGCAGGAGACCAGTGGTGGGATTCAAAAAAAATTACTACCGGTTCTGTGGGCGTGGCTTGGTGGGCGTGGCAGGGGAAGGATACTGCAAAATCCCCCTTCCCTCCTCAACCCACTGACCTGCTTTCCAGCTCCATTCTCCTGTGCAGGGCAACCAAAGAAGACCCAGCCGATCAGCTGGGACTCAGGGAGAGGCAGAGAATAGGTGGGGTTGGCAGGGCCAGTCAGAGGTGGGATTTGCTGGTTCTCTGAATTACTCAAAATTTTCGCTACTGGTTCTTCAGAACAGGTCCGAACCTGCTGAATATCACCTCTGAAGGAGACCTTATACCATCCCAGCTATCTTGAAAACCTCCAGTAGTTAATAAACAAAAACTAAAAAACTAAAACTAAAAAAAAAAAACCACAAACAAAAAAACTAAAAAAAACAAAACAAAAAGAAAATTGACACAAACACATAACAAGCAACTCAAACTCAAACTCAAAGCAAAACACAAACACAAATTAAAAAACACAAAATGCCATTGCAGTCAAATGGTTGTTCAGTTTATTCTGGAAAATATCTGTTGCAAAGCACAGATCTCTAATAAGAAGCATGTTTGTTTGCAATTTTCTCTAACACATTTACTTTTTGCAAATCGTTTTTCCTAGTAGAACCTTTACTGCTGCTGTCTCCCTTCCTCCATTTAACTTTGTCTCCCTCCTGAAATAATTTTCTTTCTCTGTTATAAGGAGGCTCTTTATTCTTTAAGGTGTTTATTTTTCTGTTCTTCTTCTTCCTCCTCCTCCTCCTCCTCCTCTCTTTATCATTCAAGAGCTTTACCCTCATCTCGCATGGCTAAAATACCCTCTTAATTTATACCTGCCCTGGTGGAAATGCTCTGGGCCTAATTATTTCGATCAGTTTTCATCCTTCCCTTCCCTGGAGGAACCTCAATTAGCATCCTTTCTTTCTGTTTCTTTGCTGACTGTCATTTCAGGAAACTCAAGGCTGGGTTTAAGTCCAACTGAAGCTGCAGAGAAAAAATAAATGAGGCACCAATTCTTGACTCTTCAGAAGATGGTGCCCCTTTACACATCAGCATAATTTTATGAGATGATAAATCAACTGAAAGAGTGGACTTATTAATGTCTCAACCTTTGAGCTGGTTGGTGGTGACGCACACTGTGTTCCTTCTTTATTCAAAAGTAAGAGCAGGGACCAAAATCTGCAGGGAAATGTTTCCATGCAGAGTAGTGGTGGGATTCAATTTACTACCAGTTCTGTGGGCATGGCTTGGTGGGCATGGCATGGCATGGCTTTACTTTACTGTCATTGCACCTAGTACAACATCAAACACCATCTTCAGGGCACATCATGACCATGACCATGAAAATAAACACAAACACACATCCTTCACCCTCCACACATTGAATCTAAAACCCCCGACACCACACCAATACAGCAGAATTCAAAAGAGCTCCTGCCCTGGGATAGAAGCTGTTTTCCCCCTATTTGTGCTTGTTTTTAATATTCTGTACTATCTGCCAGGTGGTAATAGTTCAAAAAAAGGGTTCCCAGGATGAGATGGATCTTTGAGGATGTTTTGAACTTTCTTAAGGCAGTGGGAGCTATAAAGTTCTTCCAAAGAGGGAAGAGGGCAGGCAACCCAGGATCCTCTGGGCAACAATGTTCACTCTCTGGAGTGCTTCCTATCTGCTTCTGTGCAATTGGCCAACCAGACACAAGTGCAGTAAGTTAAGATACTTTTCTATGGTGCATCAGTAGAAGGTCACCATGGCTTGATGGGGATGGCTTGGTGGGCATGGCAGGGGAAGGTTACTGTAAAATCTCCATTCCCTCCCCATCCCACTAACCTGCTTTCCAGCTCTGTTCTCCTGTGCAGGGCAACCAAAGGAAACTCAGCCAATCAGCTGGGACTCAATAGGAGGTAGAGAAGAGATGGGGTGGGGCCAGTCAGAGGTGGGATTTGCTCGTTCTCTGAACTACTCAAAATTTCCATTACTGGCTCTCCAGAACTGGTCAGAACCTGCTGAATACCCCCTCTGGCATACATGCGCCTGCCCCTCACACCAAACCATCCTTTCTTCTCCTCCTCCTCCTCCCCCTCTGCCCTTTCTGTGCCAACCCAGAAAGAACACTGGTCTACAGATCAAAAGAAGTGTGGCAGGATGTCACAGTTGTCACCTTCACTACTTCCAAAAAGAAGACCAGCCACAAAGCACCACCAAGAGAATTTGGAAAGCAACCCCCCCCCCCCCCCCAGGACCTTAAAAGACTAAGCAAAAACCTAAAACCTCTTGGGGAAGAAAATACATGAGAAACTGAAACACTTTTTGCCATATCTTGCCAGAAGTCCCCCCCACCCCCAAAAAATTGGATGTTGTGCTTCTAACCCTGCAGAAAAACCTGGCATCACCAAACTGACCATCAAAAGCAAGACTATCTTCTTCCCCCACCTCATCCCCGTTTCTACAAGATTGACATCACAAATTGGACAGGGAGCAGCTAATAATTATCTTTTTCTCTCTCTTTCTGTTCCTCCTGGAATGAAAGGGATACTGCAAACAGCTGCTTAATATTTTCAGGCACACCCAAATGACAATTTATGAGGAAGGACTTCAGCCTGCTGCAATGCTAATCGATTTGATTGATCCCTTTTTTATTAAACAAAAACCTGCTTTCTAAATAGAGCTTTTCCTAAATGCCATCTCTTATCGTATGCCATGTGTACACATGCACATCTTCTTTCTCTGTCTGTCTGTCTGTCTGTCTGTCTGTCTGTCTGTCTGTCTGTCT
>BLBF01000077.1:3712127-3748009 GCA_015471245.1 Laticauda colubrina | reverse complement strand
TCTGTCTGTCTGTCTGTCTGTCTGTCTGTCTGTCTGTCTGTCTGTCTGTCTGTCTCTCTCTCTCTCTCTCTCTCTCTCTCTCTCTCTCACACACACACACACACACACACACACACACAGACCCAACACAAACTTCTTCATCCTGAGTTTGTACAGGCAAACAAGCTTCAGATTTGTGGGATCTATTTCGCTATTTACTGCAACCTTGAAATCCACCATCTAAAGTCAGGTACAAAATAACTCTTCAGCTGTGCAGAAATAGGACAAGATAGGATGGTTCAACCCCATGCATAGCTGGTACCATTTGGTAGGTTGGTACCATTTGATGTCAAGGCTGGTACCATTTGATGTCATGAAATAATGTAGGTTAGGGAATAATATAGGGGTGACCAGTAAACTCAACAATGACCCCATTAATTGTCCATATGACCAGCGTCCAAACAGGCCACTTCACTAAGGTTAAAGTTTGCAAAACCAGGAGCCCTGGTGGCACAATGGTGAAAATGCAGTATTGGCTAACTCTGCCCAATGCCAGGAGTTCAATCCTGACCAACTCAAGGTTGACTCAACCTTCCATCCTTCTAAGGACCCAGATTGTTGGGGGCAAGATGCAGACTTTGTAAATCATTTACAGAGGGCTGTAAAACACTATGAAGCAGTATATAAGTCTAAGTGCTAATTCTATTCCATTCTAATTCTATTTATAACTCTAACTCTAATTCTATTCCTAGTCTATTGCCATGGTGCTGCAGTGGTTCAAATGCAGTATTGCAGGCTAATTCTGCAGACTGCCGGGAATTTGATCCTCATCGGCTCAAGGTTGACTAAGCCTTCTACCCTTCCAAAGTCGATAAAATGATGACCCAGATTTTTGGTGGCAAGAGGGTGACATTGTAAACTGCCCAGAGTGCTAGAAAGCAGGAGGGGGAATATATGAGTCAAAGTGCTACTGCTGTTGCCAAATCTCTTTCAAAGGAGAAGAAAAATTGGTGAAATTGTCATGGCTGAGAACTTGTTTATCCGCACTGAAATGATAATAGGGTCTCCTGCTCGAGAGGGGGGGCTGGACTAGATGGCCTCCAAGGTGCCTGCCAACTCTTGTCCTGTTATTTAATGAGAAGAGGACCAGTCACTGAAGGATGTGGTCTTCACAGGGAATTGTAATCTCTCCCCATACTTCCTTTCAATCATTTCATTCCCAAGAAAGGAATTACAGGAGACTCAGCCCCTGAGCTTCTCTTATTCAGAACAGGAAATGTGGCCAGTCAATTATCTGGACAACAACTGAAGGAACCCCTCTATCTCCTCCTGTAGTAAAACTCAAGAGCCACCACTAAGAGAAATTGGAAAGACTTTTTTTACATTGTGGCAACCAAAACTGGATGCAGTATTCCGTGTGTGGCTTTATTATTCCCAGGCAGTCCAGTCTCTTCTTGAAAGCTTCCCAATGATAGAAACTCTCAGACATTAAATTTATGGTTTTCCTTTCACCCAGAAGCTCAAGGTGGCATACAGAGAATCCTTTCCTCCTATTCCCCCCCACACACACACCTAAAAAAAAGACCCTGCAAAGGAGGTTGGGCTGAAAGGGATTACCTGATCAGTAGTTTCCCAGGGAGCTTCTATGATTGACAGCAGACCAGGATATGAGTGTGGCAGTGGTCTTCACCAATGGACCATATTGGCTCATATCTTCTAAAAGCCAACTTTCTTCTGCCCCAGTATAAATAATTATGAGCTTCTCACCTCAATCCAGGTCAAAAGAGATGCAAGCCAGAAGAAGACATTCCCTCATGAGGTTGGCAAGTCAAATATAAGCTTAGCTCAGCCCAGGTCTCGACTTAGTTTTCCCAGGTGAAAAGCTTTCAGTCCTTATTAGCAACAGCTGACTCATTCCTCCAAGCAGGAGACACCATGGCCAGGCCAGCTGAGACAATCAACAATGAGCTGAGAGTCATTTAAATTACAGGTTGCACATGAGTTAAATTCTGCAGTGCTATTAAATTAATCTGCCTTAGATCGATGTACATTTAAGTGAAGAACTGGAATTCAGTGGCTAGGGATTTCTGATATCTATCCTCCATAGAGAGCTATAAGTGAGTTTCCCTCTTTGTGTGCACACGTACACTAGAGCTATGTGTGCTTGAAAGTGGCTCAGTTATACTTGATCGCTCAGTCACAAACCTATCTCCTCTTGGACTTTCATGAAACCAGCCTGGAATATTTTATTTTTTCTGTCATTAAACAATGATGCTATCTTAAGTTAACCCATTCAACTTAATAAAACTCTTGAAGAAAATTATATATAAATTTATATTGCATTTCAGTCATTCACGCAGAGATGAGATCAAACTCTAAACCAACCCAGCATGCTATAGTTGTGATGCCATCTTGTGGATTGCTGAGAAAGTTCATGTCTCTATCATGCAAGCATATGTTTGCAGCACAGAAGCTGAAATGTGAAGAAAAAGGGCATGGATGCTTTCTCACCATCTACTTAAGTAGGTTGGTTAAAGACTTGGCCATGTGAAGCTTTGTTAATTATGATCTTAGGATTTTGGTGCTTTAATGTGCTGGGTACTACCAGCCAGTTTAGTTAATTAGAAATGGTGGAAAATATTAGTAGCTCATGTAGTAGATATTGGTGGTGGTTTGTTCTATGAGCTTCTTCCTTAGTTTCTGAATGTTTCACCAAGCTAGGAAGCATCATCGATGGAACTTCGCTTGAAGTTCTGACTTCAGTTGTTTTTGCTTTAATAGGTCTTATGTAGTCAGTTGGTCACACCATGTAAGGGTCATCTGGTATTGAGAAGACCCTGGTTGGTCACATGATTGATACTGGTCACACAAGACCTATAAAAGCAGGAAAGAACTGAAATAATATACTTCAACCATAATTCCACTAATGATATTCTATATTCCACTAATATTCCATTAGATATTCCACTAATGATTATTCTCCAAAGCACCAGAAATCAGGACAGGAAGCAATGGATGGAAACTAACCAAGGAGAGAAGCAACCTGGAATTAAGGAGAAACTTCCTGACAGGGAGGACAATTAACCAGTGGAACAACTTGCCTCCAGAAGTTTATCTATCATAGCTGGAGGTTTTTAAGAAGAGACTGGACAGCCACTTGTCTGGAATAGTATAGGGTCTCCTGCTTGCGCAGGGGGTTGATTGGACTAGAAGGCCTCCAAGGTCCCTTCCAGCTCTATTCTATTATAAAATTCTAAACATGTTGCCTAGGCTAGTGATGAAACATTTAGAAACTAAACAACAAACTTGGAGAACAAACCGCCAGTTTACTTAAGTATGCCTCATTGTGTTGTGTGAAACCAGCAAGTAAAGGACTTCAATGGCTAAATTAAATAAGTGGTTTTATAATTAGTGTGAATGAATGTAATTGATGTAGATAAAAGTTAGCATTTGAGAGAGCTCACTCAAGGTTATTTTCATAGCAGAAAGCAAACATCTGAATATTGAAAATGGATCTAGAAATTCTTGGGTCTATAGCATTTGAGAGAAAAGGGGGATAAAGGAAGATATTTTCCCAGAGCCAGAGATAACTCGCTGCTATTCTGCTGGATGCAGTAAATGTGCTTATACTTGTCACTTGTCAAATCTGAGACACAGAATTAAATCCTCGGCTATTTGGCACAAATGAGTGGCAGCTGCCTTAGAAGAACCCATCACTTGCTGGACTATTTCAAAGACACAATATAAGCCGAATCTTAAACCCTGCCATCATTTAATGAAGTGCCTCAATAGCACATAAAAAGGACAAAGTCTTCCACTCGTCAAACAACATCCAATCTAGCTTGGGGAAAAGGAAAGGAAACTAGAAGTAAAAGCATCAATTAAATTAAAGGAGGAAGGTTGTGGTACAAGAATGCGTGTTCAGTTTCTGGGCTCTCAGAAGCAAGTGACTGGGCAAATTGAGATGATGGCCATTTTCCAATCTTTGAGGAGTTGCACGAAGAGCAGGTCAGTCTGTTCTCTAAAGCATCTGAGGCCAGGACAAGAAGCAATGGATGGAAGATTATCAAAGAGAGAGGCAAGCTGGAACTAAAAGGAGAAATTTCCTGACAATTAGAACAATGAATCAGTGGAACAGCTTTACCTTCAGAACTTGTGGGTGCTCCATCATTGGAGGACTTTAAGAAGAGATTGGTCAGCCATTTGTCCAGAATGGTATAGGGCAGGTGTGTCAAACTGGTAGCCCTTGAGACAGATGCATCACACACAAGACACGCCCACCCAGGTCCACGAAGGGGGAAAACATTGTGATACATCACGTGACATCGACGTGACATGGCAAGAGTCAGCATTTCAGAAAAACCCAACTCCAATTAAAAACTCCAAGACAAAGCATTTTCTCAAAGTTTCCTTTTATTAGAGTAGTGATATTGGCACATCTGGGAAAACCTGAATCTGAAAGTTCTCTGTTTTTTCCTCCAATAAATAAAAAAATTACAAATCCACCCCCTTGCACTCATCATTCCATCACATGCCCCAATCACCATCCATTCCAGCTTGAGACATCCCATCTCCTTCTCCTCAGCCAGGTGCAGGAATAACATGACCTTGACTTAAAAGAAGAATGCCATTATGTCTAACCACATATGCATGAAATGCACATCCATGAAATTGCTCCCCCCCCCATCTTCCCACGCTCAAGAATGTGGCAACGTGGAAGCTTCTGGTGCTAATATGGCTTCCAAAGCTGACAGTGAGTTTGACACCCATGATATAGTCCAAGCAGAAGACCCTATACCATTTCTGACAAATGGCAGCACAAATTCTTCTTAGTAGCTTAGTAGAATGTGCATATCCCTAGTGCTGGGAGGTGCAAATGTGGCAACTTTAAGACTTGTGGACTTCAACTCCCAGAATTCCCCAACCAGAGATGGAAAAAAGCATCTCCTTTACATCTGAATAGAATAGAAATAGGAATAGAAAAGTTGGAAGGGACCTTGGAGGTCTTCTAGTCCAACCCTCTGCTCTGGCAGGAAAGCCTACACCATTTCAGATACAAGGTTGACCAATCTCTTCTTAAAAACTTCCAGTGCTGGAGAATTCACCAGTTCTGGAGGCAAGTTGTTCTCCTCATTAATTGTTCTGTCAGGAAAATTCTCCTTAATTCCAGGTTGCTTCTCTCCTTGACTGGTTTCCACCCATTACTTCTTGTCCTGCCTTCAGTTGCTTTGGAGAATAGCTTGTCTCCTTCTTCTTTCGGGCAGCCCCTGAGATATTGGAACACCGCTATCATGACCCTCCCAGTCCTTCTTTTCATTAGACTAGATATATCCAGTTCCTGCACCCATTCTTCCTATGTTTTAGTCTCCAGTCCCCTAATCATCCTTGTTGCTCTTCTCTGCACTGTTTCTAGAGTCTCAATATCTTTTTTACATCATGGCGACCAGTACTGGATGCAGTATTCCTTGTGTTGCCTTTGTTGTGGTTGTCATGAGTTGCGAAGTTGCCTCTGACCCATCGTGACCCCATGGACAATGTTCCTCCAGGCCTTCCTGTCCTCTATTATCTTCTGGAATCCATTTAATTGCATGCTGACTGCTTCAGTAACTCCATCCAGCCACCTCCTTCTCTGCCGTCCTCTTCCTCTTCTTCTTTTGCCCTCAATCGTTCCCAGCATTAGACTCTTCTCCAGTGAGTCCTTCCTTCTCATTAGGTGGCCTTCTAAAAAGCAGTCAGGGTTGATCTCCTCCAGGACTGACTGGTTGGATGGCCTTGCAGTCCAAGGGACCCGCAGGAGTCTTCTCCAGCACCAGAGTTCAAAGGCCTCCATTCTTTGGCGCACAGCCTTACTTATGGTCCAACTTTTACAGCCATGCATTGCAACTGGGAAAACCAGAGCCTTGACTATACACTTTTGTTGGCAAGGTGATGTCTCTGCTTTTTAGTATGCTGTCTAGATTTGCCATAGCTTTCCTCCCCAGGAGCAAGAGTCTTTTAATTTCTTGGCTGCAGTCCCCATCTGCGGTGATCTTGGAGCCCAGGAAAATAAAATCTGTCACTACCTCCATTTCTTTCCCATCTATTTTCCAGGAATTGAGAGGGCCGGATGCCATGATCTTAGTTTTCTTAATGTTGAGTTTCAAGCCAACTTTTGCATTCTTCTTCATCCGCATCAAGAGGCTCTTTCGTTTCTCTTCACTTTCTGCCATTAGAGTGGTATCATCTATTTTTCCAAACTCTCTCAAAAATTCTGGCTTTTTTCTCAAAAATAAACATATCTGAACCTCCCGTTCATTGGGGTTGTCTTTTGCTGAGCTTTTCCCAGCTGCATTATGTCCTTTTTCAAACCTTCAAACCTTTCACTATCAATCTTGCAGAATCATTCCTCAAAAAATGACACATTTTTTGCACTGCAGAACTATGTTTTCCAGGACAGTTTAAGGCAGTTGTGAAAAGCTATCACCGAGTTTTTAAGAAGTTAAGGGAATAATCTTGGTGTATATTTATTTTGCAATATCCTGCCCCTCAAGGCAACAGAAAATCAAGTAAAATAGCTCCTGGTATCAATTGGACCAAAACATGTAATCATTTGCTATTGAATCTCTCAGAAATAAGATTAGACCACGCTGCGGGGTCCTATCAGATTTTCTTTTTTAAAAAAAAAATTTTTAATTGATTGTAAAACAAACATAAACAAACATAACATAAAAACATAAACCATCTTCCATATATATTTTACAGTGTGCCGGTTGATCTACACATTATTTTGTGCAACCATTTCGTAGTATTACAATTACATTATATATCCTCTCATACTTTCAATCAAATATCAAGTACATTAATATTTTTATTAATCAATCATTGACTGTACTTTTATTCATTCATGTTTTATAAAATCATATTTTACTTAGTTTATTTTATAACAATTCATATTGTCCTCCCAGATCTATCCTAGAATCATTTTGTAAATATAATTAAAAAAGAAAAAAATACATCTTTATATGTTTATTATTTTCTAAATATCTACATATTCCATTACTATATTTTATTATCTAACCACTGATAGAATAGATCCCAAACTTTGTAAAATAGTTTATCATCTTGTTCTCGAATTTCAAATGTCAATCTACTCATTTCAGCACATTCCAATATTTTCTTAATGATCTCGTCCTGTAATGATATCTTCTCATTTTTCCAGTTTTTAGCAAATACAATCCTAGCTGCTCTTAATACATTTACAATCAGCTATTTCAAATCTTTATTTCAGGCAAAATTCCCAATAAAAAAATCTCTGGTTTCAAGTCTATGTGCGTATGTGTCATTTTTTCCAGCCACATGTGGATTTTAGTCCAATATTTTTTAGCGTCCAGGCATGTCCACCACATATGGTAATATGAGCCAGGTGTCTGATGACATTTCCAACATTTTTTGGATTTATTCTTGAACATTCTTGCTATTCTTGTCGGGGGAAAATGCCACCTGTAAAACATCTTACACAAATTTTCTTTATATGCTGTTGACATTGTCATTTTATAATTTTGAGACCACAATTTTTCCCATTTCTCTAAGTCAATCCCATATCCAAAATTCTTTCCCCAAGCAATCATAGTTTCTTTAACTTGTTCTTCTTCTAGTTTAATTTCTAATAAATATCCATACAATTTTTTAATCACCTTTTCATCACTACCTGTCAAAATCTTAGTCAGTTTATCATAGAAACCTTCTGTTTTAGAATCTTTATCATACCTTGAATGTATTTGCGCATAAGAAAACCAATTCATCTTTATACCTTGTTCCTCTAATTTTTGCATAGATGTAAGTTCACCCTTTTTATATATTATAGGATAAGAAAATGCTTCAATAGTCGATAGCCAGACTGGAATTTTCAAGTAACATTGTCTTTTAATCTTCTCCCAGTTTAACCACAGAGACTCCCGTATATAATGTCTTCTCAAATACCCCTGTGTTTTCGTTCTTTTATACCATAGAAAAGCATGCCACCCCAACAACAGATCATGTCCTTCTTAGTGTCAACAATCTAATATTTCTTAATGTTATCCATTCCTTAACCCACATCAGATTTGTAGCCTGGTAATACAACTCCCAATTAGGCAAACCAAATCCTCCTCTTATTCTAGTATCTTACAAAAGTTTTAACTTTATTCTCTCCTTCTTACCTTGCCATATATATTTCAACACGATTTTATTTAAATCTTCAGAATAATCTTTTTCAAGCCTGATTGGAATTGTTTGAAACACATATAAAATTCTGGGTAATCTATTCATCTTGATTGTTGATATTCTCCCTATTAGTGACAGTTGTAAATTTTCCCATTTCGCCAAATCTAGCGCTATCTGCTGCTTAAATTTAATATAATTATTCTCTTTTAATATCAGATTTTCTTAATTCACCATGAAATCTGAAAAACCCATGGATAATTTTACAGAGTTGCATCTTCCAAAGTAATCCAACCCATCTCATTTTTTTAAAATGGTTATTTATTTTAAAGCAGTGTAAGGCCCTTTTGCCAAAACCGCACAATGGCCTAGAGGTCAAAATGCTCACCTTACACTCAGGATGTTGGGAGGTCAATCCTCCGCAGCGATAGGTGTTTGTCAGAACACAAAGAGAAAATATCTGCTGTGAACTCCGCATAGGTGTTAGGAAGGGCATCCAGCCAGTAAATGCTCAACACTATTTAATGGCCCTGACTTTACCCTGGTAAAAGGGAATAAAGGTAAAGATAAAGGTTCCCCTTGCACATATGCGCTAGTCAGTTCTGGCTCTAGGGGGCAGTGTTCATCTCCGTTTCAAAGCCGAAAAGCCAGCGCTGTCCGAAGACATCTCCGTGGTCATGTGACTGGCATGACTAGATGCCGAAGGCACATGGAGCACTTTTTAGCTTCCCACCAAAGTGGTCCCTATTTTTCTACTTGATTTTTTACATGCTTTCCAACTGCTAGGTTGGTGGAAGCTGGGACAAATAACAGGAGCTCAACTCCGTTATGGGGCACTAGGGATTCGAACCACCGAACTGCCAACGTTTCTGATCGACAAGCTCAGCGTCTTAGCCACTGGGATTATGAGGTTGTAAAAGGAGGCAGGGGGAAGGGGGAAGCCACTTTCTCCCAAACTGCTCAAGTGTAATTTTTTGTTAACCAACCAGAAATTGAAAGGATGTTAGTTCAAGAAAAGATTTTCAAAATACTGATATTATTTTTAGTCACTTTCTGTCAGGATGCCAGGCAATTATTCTATTTATATGACCAATTAAAGAGCATGATGTAATGCATGAAGTATCTAAATAACCAGATAACTATCTTGCTGCTTTGAGAATATCTAAGCAACATTTTTCTTTCCTTTTCTTGTGTTTCTATTTTTTTTTAATGTATTCTGAATCTGAAGTCTTTGGTGGAAAAATCTCTCTTCAGCCTGAACCGATCTTTATATTTTCATGTTCTTTTACTATTTTATTATATGGTGAAATACAAACAACCATAATGCCAACAAACAAGTGATTATGTAATGAAATGACCTGCATAAACTAATATACAAAAAAAGAGACCCATATAATATCCATTTGCATCCCAATGGGATTTAATTCTGTCCTTACACTTATCATAAATCTGGACATGTAAAAAGCATATTACTTAATTTTCTCATATTTAGAATATAAAAACTTCTCCAAAATTGATAATATCTCTTAATATTAAGAGGGAAGTTTCTTTCCAATTATATAAAATTATCTTTTTTGCTCATCCCCAGACTCAAGTGAACCAAAATTCTTCCTAAAATGACAAATTCCATATTTTAGGAATATCATTTACTATCGAATCTCAATCTTTAACCATGATATTTATTTCCCGAATTAAATTAATTTACTGTGTGCTATGCTCTAAAATTTTCTGGAACATTTCTAAAACTGCCCCAACCTCAGTTTCTTCATCTGCAGTAAGGGATTAATATCATGATGGAATAACCTGTAATAAGACAAACTACAGTTATCTATGGATAGCTTGACTACTGGAAAGTCTTATATTATATGAATATCTACATTACTACATTCTTCCCAAAACATATGTGGTTTTCACAAAACAACCCTGTGAGGTAGGCTGGGCCGAATAATAGTAAAGGGGAACAATTACTGCATAGCTAAATAGAAATTGTAATTCTAGTTGCTTTGATTCAAGCCCAGAATTTTGCTTTATATTACAGTTACTATCTGCAGCAATAACATACAAGTGGGGCTATTTTTTCTGAAATGATAAGGCCCCGTCCCACTGCACTTACGGATGCAAAGAGGATGTAAAACGTTAAAAAAAGCTTGCCATCGGTTGGAAAACGCTATGCATCCATTGTGTACTCATTGTATACGTGTTTTATACGCTCTATCTATCGAGCATCCGTCCACTGCAATTTCATCCGCGTAAGAAGTTTTGAGCTGCACAAAACTTTGTGAATGGATGAACTTTCCGCCGTGTACGATGTAAATCCACGACATACGAGCAACAAATGTTCTATGTCTGTTTATCATCCGTTAAACGTCCGCTGTATCCTCTCTGCATCTTCTGGGCATCCTCGCAACTCACATCCGCTGCAGCTGAAAATGGAAAGAGGGAGGAAACAAAAGGTACATGGAACATCTATACATCATTAGTAGCACGGAAATAGAAAGGATGCGTTTGCATCCAATATACATCCACGCAGCACCCCCTTTCTTTCCTTTAGGCGTACGTGATGCATCCGCTTCATCCGCTATGCGTCCACTTCGCAATTCTCCCCCGGAACTCCTTCGGAGGTGTCATCCGCTTCCAGCCGCTTTCATCCGCTAGGCTTCCTATGAACATCCCCGCTACATACTACCCACGTCCGTTCTTTTCCGTTCTTTTCCATTCTGTTTATGCAAATTTTCGCCACTTTTTGGAGCAGATGACAACGGATGGAGCCACCCCCGAAATTTTGCTCATCTGCTGTGTCCTTTATGCATATGTTTTGCATCTGTCGGCCAGTGGGACCTAGTCTTAGGGAAAAAAAATATAACCAAAGGAGAACATTCTACTTGTCGTTATATCTTGTAAATGGCCTCAGAATGGGAGGATGATATTTCCAAAATAAGCATTATGATGGTTTATACTGAGGGGTGTGCTTAACCATACAAGAGGAGGATGAGAATGACAGAGGATTACTACTAGTAGTTTATTACTAGTGTGATCCAGTCGGAAAGGTGTTGAATCAACACCAAGAAGAATGTTGTCTATGATGAAGACTACTATTAGATTATTACTAGTGTAATCCAGTGGGGAAATGTTGAACCAAAACCTAGGAAGTTGACAAAGATGATTACTACTACTACTAGATTACTAGTAGTGTGATCAAGTGGGAAACATGTTGAACCAACACCAAGGTTCTTTCAATAATGATTACTTTTAAAAGTTTACTACTGATGTTATCCAGTTGGCAAGGTGTTGAATTAACACCAAGATGAATGTCAATGATGGGTACTACTAGATTACTAGGAGTGTAGAGAAGGTGTTAAACCAACACCAAGATGTCGATGATGATGATTTTTACTACTGTATTACTATTAGTGTGATCCAGTGGAGAATGTGATGAACAAACACCATGCAGTCCCAGGTTCAAGTCCCACCTCAGCCACAGAAGCTTCTTGGGAAGATGTTGGGCGGGACCTTCTCTCTCAGCCCTAATCCTTGGATTTGAGCATGCCCCCTGAAGAAAACCAACACAACCCCCCATGCTTAGTTAGCAAGGAAAACGCCTTACCTGTTCTTCGTTCAGTTTTGCCACCGAAGACCTTGCTTTAGTTACACTCGAACATTCACACACTACTTTTAGTGCTTATTCATGGAGGTAATGAACCAGATCAGAAGATAAAGGCCTCAGACCATCTCCGTAGCAACGGGAAGCCATTTCATCTCCACACAAGTGAACAGCTATACTCAGGCTGTGTGCAGACATTTAGGTTCCTTAGAGACAGGGCTGGGCTGCTGGGGGTTCGCAGAGGTTCAGGAGAGCCCCTAGCTAAGATTCTGTGCAATTTGGAGAACCCCCAAATCCCTACTCCTGGCTGGCCCTGCCCACCCCACCCCTCCCAGGAGTCCCCACACGGCCCGTTTTGGATGCAGGTAAGTGCAGGGCATGCACAGAGGCTCCAGGAGGGCGAAAAACGATCCTCCCGGAAGTTTGGGAGGACCAGAAATGGGCTCATTTCTGGCTTCCAGAGAGCCTCCGGAGCCCAGGGAGAGCAGAAACACCCTCCCCCTGCCATGGAGCAGGAGGCAGACTAGGCCACGCCCATCATGGCCACGCCCACCCAGCAACTGGGCACAGAACCCTTTGCCCACCCCTGCTTAGAGAGGTAGGTTTTCAACCCTGGTAAGATACACAGCCATGCCCATGAAGGTCAGCTTCCTCTGACTATATTTCAGCTGCAAGCCTTGGGGTTCACCCCACCCGTTGTTGCTATTTTACACCTGGCCATTTTAAGAACTCCTGAAAAAAACCACAGAAAGTAACGGGCCAAGTGGAGGTGTGAAAGAGCTTCCTCGGCGACCGCGTGTTCTGGCCCAGCTCCCCAAACACAACAAACCCTCTGACATGAATTCAAAAGTTTCCTTTATTCAGAATACCGGCAGCCCTAGCAAAAGGTTTCTCTCACAGACTAACAAGTCTGTCCAACAGGGAGGTAAATAGTTTCCTGCCACACCTATTCATCTCCGCCCCCTGCCTTTTATCCCCAGAGCTAGGGTGGGGCCTTGCTAGCAGTGGTGGCTCTTCAGTCTTGAAGACCGGCCCATAGATTTCCAATGCTCTCCTCTCCTCCGCCTTCTGCATATCTGCGCTTCAGGCACTGGACACAGCTGCTCCTCCTCTTCCTCATCAGCCACCTCCAGACCTGGGGGCTGTTGACTCTCCATCTGAGGGCTGATGGACGGCCCTGGCTCCATCCATCTCTCTCTCTGTCAGCTCCATTCCCTCTTCCCCCTCTGAGCTTCCAGGTTGTCCTGGCTCCCATGTCTCCTCCTCTGATTCATCTGCTGGAGGGGCCAGCAGCCAACAGGCCACAACACCTAGAGAGCATCTTGCAGTGCAAATGTTGATGGTTCTGGAGCTCTGAATGAGTTACCTCTGCAGCTCCAGGCTGCTCATAAACTCTGCCACATCATCAAACATCTATGGCAGTAGCAGCACCTGTCATAACAGAAATGCCGAAGAAACTTTGTTCTGAAAAGCCAAGAAAAACAACTTGAGTCATAAGCCTGTTAGCTCCCAAATCCCCTGAATGCTTTTGGGTTTAAAAAAAAAACATGGAGGGAAGGAAAAATCCCAAAATATTTCAGAAATGTGGAGGGTTTAAGCTGTCCTAGAATGCAATTTAAATACACTAACTTGATACCAGCCAATTTTTTTAGGAATAAGGATGGCATCTTTCAAACCAGGATATTGAAAAAGGACAGAAGTTGTTTCTGTGTCGCTGTGTATGTCCAAATATTTCAAAAGTTAACATTAAGTTGATCATTTTGTCTGTTAAAGTGGTTAAAGCATCAAGCTAGAAACTAGGAGAAGGTGAATTCCAGTCTTGCCTCAGGCATGGAAGCTACCTGGGAGACTCTGAGCCAATCACCAGGAGACTGTGAGTTCTAGTCCCACCTGAGGCATCAAAGCCGACTGCGTGACTTTGCGCGAGTGAGTCTCTCACAGTCCAACCCACCTCAGAGGTTATTATGAGGAAAATAGAAGGAGGGAGCATTAAAAGGAGGGAGTATTTATTTATAAAAATAAAAAGGCAGGATTTTTTTTTTTTAAATACCCTAAAAATCTAATCTATATGGCTCACTTTATGAAGAAAGCATGTTGGAATGCCAGTGTTTATGATGCAGTGAGGCCCCATCTGAATTTCAAGGCCAAATTCCAGGATTTCACAGCCAGAGGAGGGAGCAAATGTTGAGTGCAGCAACCACCAGACCTGACTTCATACCTGGACTGAAGAAGCAAGAGTAGCTTACAGAATAAGCTGTGATTGCATAAACCATAACAAAATGCAAACAAGGCACTTGCTATCCAGTATATGCCCTTACAGGCAGTTGTCTATTTACAAACATTCATTTAGCGACCATCTGGAGTCACAACAGCACTGAAAAATGTGACTTATGACCGTTTTTCACACTTATATCCAATGCAGCATCCCTGGGGTCACAGGATCAAAATTTGGGTACTTGGCAACTGGAACATGATCAGCAATCTTCTGACAAGCAAAGTCAATGGGGACATGCACTTTTTCATTCACTTAACAACCATGTTACCGACTTAACCATTGTAGCAATTCACTTAACAACTATGGCAAGAAAGGTCGTAAAATGGGGCAAAACTCACTTAATCAGTGTCTTGCTTCGCAATAATATATTTTTGACCTCAACTGTGGTTATAAGTCAAGGACTACCTGTCGTTCAGTCACTAAGTCGAAGCAGCTAACAGGGTAAAAGCTTTTCGGCACCATGGACAGATCCTGAAGGACAACTCTTTAGAAGGGAAAAGAAGGGAAGGGAAGAATAGTAGAATGAATTAAGAATGAATTAAGAATGGAGTGGAGTGGAGTGGAGTGGAATGAAATGGAATGGAATGGAATGGAATAGAAAATAGGGAATGAAATAGAATAGAATGGAATGGAATGGAATGGAATAGAATAGAAAATAGGGAATAGAATAGAATAGAATAGAATAGAATAGAATAGAATAGAACAGAACAGAACAGAACAGAACAGAATAGAACAATAGTAGAATGAATTAAAATGGAAGGGAAGGGAAGGGAAGGGAATAGAATAGAACATTGGAATGAGGAAATGAAGTGGTTGCCCAATCTCTTCTTAAAACTTCCAGTGTTGGAGAATTCACAATTTCTGGAGGCCAGCTCTTCCACTGGTTAATTGCTCTTGGGGTCCAAATATCCAGACAAGGTTTTTTCCTTGCTAATAGAGAAGTTATTAAAGTGACAATTTACTGAACAGGGATAAGTATTGCACTCTGTTTCCATTGTATCTTTTTGAGCCAAAGAAATGGATCTCTTGCCTTAACTTACTTTACAGACCAGGAAATCTCCCACCATGTCGGCATTTTCTCAAAAGAGTTTTCTCGCATTCTGAAATTGTATGCACACATCCCGAAGGGTATATTATATTCTGTCTATGTTCCCAGTAGAATGAATATTTTACTTTAAGATTAAAATGGGTGCTCTCCTGGAAAAATCTCCAGGTAAAAATCACCTTAGGTTATCCAAAATTTGCTGAGC
This sequence comes from Laticauda colubrina, assembly GCA_015471245.1. Taxonomy (NCBI): domain Eukaryota; kingdom Metazoa; phylum Chordata; class Lepidosauria; order Squamata; family Elapidae; genus Laticauda; species Laticauda colubrina. The sequence continues at coordinate 3,732,726 of BLBF01000077.1, read as the reverse complement.
TATCCATTCAGGGTCGAGAAAGTATGCTGATCCCGAAACAAAAGAATCTGGAAGCTGCATAAGAATGACTTACTGGAAATCTTGCTAGTTTAGTTGAACAGAGGAATTTTTTTTTTAATATAGAAAAGTGCTAAGGCGGGGTTTGAAAATATTTGTGTGAATCTTGCAAAACATTCCAAGAGCACAGAATTAAATTAAACCACTTATGAAAAAGGCAATGTCCTTAGGGTAAACAGTTTGGCAGGTCCCAAATCCCAACTTAATGGATCACCATATTGCCTGCCCCATGCTATATTTCCAACAAATTTCATTTTTTCCCCATCAGCTCACAAACAGATTTTCTAATCTACATATATATAAAAGCGAAATGCCACTCATGCATCATCACAAAATCTCCAGAACCATAAAGCCTACAAACTTGAAATTTGGCACGTATGTTCCTCTTGGCTTCTAAGTTAGAAGCCTAAGAAAGGATTTTTCAAAATGACCATCAGAGCATTAGTATTTCCTGTATTATTATTAACACGCTCTGATGCTAAGGAGTTCTACTCCCACCTGAAAAGAAGCCTGTTCCAAATACAGTTCAGCTAAGCCACACCTAGGCTCCTTGCTGTCTCCTTCTTGCTCATACAGCAAATACTATTTCAGTTTCCAAACAGCCCTCAACTCTCTCACTCCCCACCTGAAATCTTGTTCCAACTACAGTTCAGCTAAGCCACACCCAGGCTCCTTGCTGTCTCCTTACTCACACAGCAAATACTCTTTCAGTTTCCAAACAGCCCTCAACTTTCTCACACACTGAGAGGACATTAGCCAAATGAATACTGATGGATGCTGGGAGGCAGAGGCAGCATTTTTTCCTTTATTTTCCTCCCAAAAAACTTACCCGATCACAGTTTTATAGCAAAGCACGGGTACCCTGCTAGTATTTCAAATATTAATATTCTGCTTACCCCTTAGAAGAAGAAAAAAATCAGATTGAAGACCAAATGGTAAGCGCAAGAACTATGAGTTTCGGGTTTACTCCTCTTGTTATGGAAGAAACAAATGCTTTTGTTGTCTTTTAGAATCACATCATATTGTCTCAAATTCCATGCAAGAATTGCAGAAGAAAAATAATATATGACTGGAAAATTATACATTGACTCCTGCTAGAATGGAACGCATATATCAAAATTATCCTTTTAAATGCTTGAGAGGTTGTAACAAAAAGTGGGTGCAATTTGTGATGATTACAAAATAAAACTGTGCTATTTTTGCCTAACATTTTTGGAGTGATAAATACCATTACTAAACAAAGAATTGAATGCTCCCCAGACATTAGGCTTACTGCATTATTTACAGGATTTCAAGCTTCACAATAAGGAATATATTATCTATTTAATTTATGTAGTTAATTTAATAATTGCCCAACACTGGAAAACTCTTCACAGTGCAACAATTCAGATGCGAATTAATAAAGCCTCTTCAATTGCTACTTTAGGGGGAAAATATCCCAAAGTTAAAATAATGAAACATTGGAAACATTGGAAGCAACATCTGTTTGAGGAAGACTGTCCATCATAAGAAGTGTATTCATTCATTCATTCATTCATTCATTCATTCATTCATTCATTCAATGAATCAATTTCTAATCATCTCAACCAATAGAGTCAGGTCAGCATACAATTCTAAAACTATAAAATAGTTAAATCAATTATAAACTATACAACAATTAAAACATCCGGAGAATAAACCCACCCAGCAGCTAACCAACTATCAAAAAATGCCAAGAAGCAGGGCTCTTAGCACATTTCACGCATGCAGCCAAGTTTTTCAATCCTGATAAAACAACAACCACCAGCCCGGTTGGGGCTGTTTGAATCTCCGAGGGCCCCTGTGCCCTTGCCCCATTGCAAATTAAGTTTCAAAAAGAGGGGGAGAAGGAACAGAGCGGGCAAGGCTGGACATCGGAGAAACCTTGCCACGGAGAGCAATATTCCACCCAAAGCAAGTTACGTGTCAGAAGAAGGTGGTTAAGTTTGAAAGAAATTGAGCTAAGCATACAGGAAAAAGGATCTGCCACCAGGTCAAACTGGGTGCCATGCGTATATATAGATTTTTTCATTAAAGGAGTGCCGATTTAGAGGCCCCAGTTATTACTTCCAGTGACTTGAGGCCCTGAGGGGCAGCGGGAGAATGGAAAAGAGCACAGCAAAGCCTGCTCTCGGAGCTGATGCTCAGTGAATCCGAAAGGTCATATCATGTTTTCTGGCAATTGACTCAATGGGTTTGGATACGACAACATAAGGTCGGGCTGTTTCCACTCAGCACATGTTTACTGGGAAATGTGCCTTCCAGTTGTTTTCATATTGACCTTATTACCCTGCTTCACTGATGAGGTTGGCACGGAGTCTACTTTTGGCAAGCCGTCACAGTCATGAGTGTGGAGGAAGGGGCTTGGTGTGGGGGGATGCTTAAGACTCATTCATGCAGGGAGCGCCAAGAGGCCATGCACAAGCTGGAACCTGGCTGAGCCTCGTCCCATCTTCAGGAGCCACGTTTTACTTCGTCTTGCCCGCTCAAGTTTTTTGGGCTGGAGCTTTGCTGCTGGACACGGTCCAATTCTCTGCTTGGGATGCTCCTGGCCTCCTTCTTCTCATGGTTAATTGATTTCACAGGTAATTGCTGGATGACCAAACAGCCAACAGCGACTTTCAAGGTGGGCTTGGTCAGGAAACAGAATACCGTAAGAATGATGGAACTCTATTAGTGTAGGATACGATAAGAGAATCTGGTAAGGTTGTCAGTGTATCCTTTTTCTCCTCTTAAACAGGATCAAGGCCAGGTTATTTAGAGTGGTAATTTCATTCCACTCCATTATTATTAATGTATTGATTGATTTGATGTTTTTGCTTGCCTTTATAAGATTTGTAAATAGTTCAAGGCAACAAACATACAAGAGTACAGAGAAAGCAACCGAGATGATTAGAGGACTGGAGGCCCAAATATATGAAGAACAATTGCAGGAACTGGGTATGTCTAGTCTAGTGAAAAGAAGGACCAAGGGTGACAGGATAGCAGTCTTTCCAATATCTCAGGGGCTGCCCCAAAGAAGAGGGAGTCAAGCTATTTTCCAAAGCACCAGAAGGCAGGACAAGCAGCAGCGTATGGCAACTATTCAAGGAGAGAAGCAAACTGGAACTAAGGAGAAACTTCCTAATAGTGAGAACCAGCGGAAGTACTTGCTACTGGAAGTTTTGAGTGCTTCATCACTGGAGGCTTCTAAGAAGAAGAGACTGGACAGTCACTTGTCAGAAATGGTACATAGTCTCTTGCTTGAGTATGAGATTGTACTAGAACACTTCAAAGTCCTTTCCAATTCTATTATTCTGTTATTCATACCTAATACGACTTCCTCCTCCTATTTTTCTTATGACAACCCTGTGAGGTGGGTTGGGCTGAGAGAGTTAATTTTCCACAATCACCCAGCTGACTTTCATGCCTAAGGTGGCATTAGAACTCAGAGTCTCCTGGTGGTAGGCACAAAAATCACCCTGCTGGTTTTCAGGGCTGAGGTAGGATCAGAACTCTTAAGCCAGTAACTTAATCATTAGGCTAAACCAGGGGTAACCAACCAGTGGGCCAGGGACCACTGGTGGTCTGTGAGAAAGTTTTGGTGGCCTCCAGAGAAATGTCCCCCCCCCAAAGCACTCCCCTCAAAGCAATTAATCCAGATTGTGCGGGAACAAAAGGCTGCGTCGCCCACATGGCCCGCCCACCCGCTGGCCCCCACCCGCTGGCCGAGTGCAAACCTTACCTTGAGTAGAGCCACACCAGCTGGAACTGGAAGGTAAGACCAACAGTGGGGGGAAGGAAATGCACCCTGGGGTGGCTTGATGACATTGGTGGGAAAGTCGGTCCCATATTCCAGAGCTGCAGTGGGCACAGGACTGGCCCTTTGGTCCTCCCAGAGCAGCTCCACCAGTCCATGGCAGGCCGGTGCACCTGAGTGGAGGAGCAGCTGCTCCAGGATGACCAAAGGGCCAGTCCTGTGACCACTGCAGCTCTGGAATATGGGACTGATTTTCCCACCAAGGTCAGCAAGCCACCGTTATTTAAAATTCATATTAGTGGTCCGCGGGATTTAAAATTATGAGTTTTGTGGTCCCTGATGTCCAAAAGGTTGGCAACCCCTGGGCTAAACCATTGAGTTTATTCAGTTTAAGTATGGCCTTCTTTGTACAACTTCCACACTCCCATTCAAAGTAATATTGTGAAGAGAGAATCAAATGGATTTCATGTCGGGGAAAGGTAACAGGTGAATTGTATCGATTGTGTCAATTGAATCTATTTTGAATAGATTTCTGAATCTATTCCCCTGGTTAATTGTCCCCCAAATTAATGAGGACAAAATTAACCAGTGGAACAGCTTGCCTTGAGAAGTTGTGGGCTCTCCATCCCTGGAGATTTTTTAAGAAGAGACCAGATAGCCAATTTATCTGGAATGTTATAAAAGTCTCCTGCTTGAGCAGAGGGTTGGTCTAGAAGACCTCTGAGGTCCCTCCCAGCTATATTCTGATTGAATTGCTCCATCGTCCTCTCTGTTCTGGGCATGGTGAGGCATCTGAGGCTTTTCACAGTACAGTGAAATGACCTGTGCCATCTGGACTTCTTCAGCCAAATCATGTGCCCGCAGCATCTGCGTGCTTCCACATGACCGAAGGCTATGCTCATACTTTCCGTTGGCATGACCTGGTGTCTGGGGATGGAGACAATTGGATAATGAATAAGCTGGGCTGAGACCTTAGTGAGAGAATAACATTTGCTCTGATTACACTGACTCTGGGGTGAACTCTACAGCTGTGCCCCATTTTGAAGTGCAAGGAAGGAATTTCCAGTTCAGAAAATCCTGAGCAGCATCATGGAGACGGGCCAAGATTGGTTCTCTTTCCCTTGGAGAAGTTGATTGGAACAGGCCTCAGGAAATGCTCCACAAGGACCTTCAAGGCACGATGGTCTTTCTAACGAAGGCAGAAGTCAGGTCAGAACCTTGGGCATGACAATACCAGAGGCGAAAGGCTGAACCCTCAATTCTCAACAGAGGGATAATCAAGATCAAGGGAGATACTAATACCACTCTATAAAACCTGACTAAAACCACACCTAGAGAACTGCATCCAGTTTTGGTCACCATACTATAAAAAAGACGTTGAGACTCTAGAAGAAGAGCAACAAAGAGGATTAGGGGACTGGAGACTAAAACATATGAAGAATGGTTGCAGGAACTGGGCCTGGCTAGTCTAGTGAAGAGAAGGACCAGAGGAGAAATGATAGCAGCCTTCCAATATTTGAGGGGCTGATCCAGAGAGGAAGAGGTCAAGCTATCTTCCAAAGCACCTGAAGGCCAGACAAGGACTAATGGATGGAAACTGAACCAGGAGAGATTCAACCTGGACATAAGGAGAACTTTCCTGACTGTGAGAACAATTAATCAGTGGAATGCTTGCCCCAAGAAGTTATGAGTTGTCCATCACTGGATGCTTCTAAGAAGAGAAGGGTCAAGCTATTTTCAAAAGCACCCAAAGGCCAGACAAGGAGTAATGGTTGATAACTGATCAAGGAGAGTTTCAACCTGGAAATAAAGAGACATTTTCTGACAGTGAGAGCCATCAATTCAAGGAACAGAAGCTGCCTTCGGAAGTTGTGGAAGCTATCGGTCAGAAATGGTGTAGGGTTTCCTGTTTGGGTGGGAGATTGGACTAGATGGTCCCTTCCAACTCTGTTATTCCCACAACCTGCTTGGCCATGGCTAAAAAACACCCAGTCCAAAGATCTGGGTGAGTCCCCAAGTTGGACAACAGAACAGCAGAGTTGGAAGGGAACTTGGAGGTCTTCTAGACCTTGGAGGTCTTCTTCTATGGCTCAAGCCATATCATTCCAGACAAATGGTTATTCAATTTCTTCTTGAAATTGAATCTTCAGGAGCTAGCGCAGGGGTGGGTGGGCGGGGCCAAATGATCTCCAGAACTACCAGTTTGCCCAAACCAGTCTGAACCAGTAGAATCCCACCTGAGTAACAGGCAGAAGACCGTTCAAGAGAGATGCAAAAACGAGAACTAAGGAGAAATATCATGACGGTGAGAACAATTAATCAGTGGAATGGCTTGTTTTCAGAAGTTGTGGGAGCTTCATCACTGGTTTTCAAGGTAGGTCTGAACAGCTACTTGTTTGAAATGGTATAGGGCTGGACTAGAAGACCTTCAAGTTCCCTTCCAACTCTCATATTCTGTATTTTGCATAAAGATATTGAGCCTCAAAAAATAGGCTGCAATCCTGAACTCTGGGATGCATGGAGATAGTCCTTCCTTTCATCTCGCCAGAATCTTTCATCCTTCTGCTTTAATGAGTGACTCTCATTCAAGTACAGTATTATGAGATTAGGAAACAAGTATCTCTCCACTGTCTGTCTCCATACCACAAGTCTGGCCTGTGGCCATAATAATTGCAGAACACAGGTAGTCCTCGACTTATGACCACAGTTGAACTCAACGTCTCTGTTGCTAAGTGAACGACAGTCTCCTAGAATGCATATGGTTCAATTTAAAAGGACTAGGACATATTAAGAACTATGATATACAATATGATTAGATATTATGTGAGTTATGAGATATGAGATATACATGATATACCCGGGATGGTGAACCTATGGCACCCATGCCACAGGTGGCACGCAAAGCCATTTGTGCCAGCACACAAGCTGCAGGCAACTTACCTCACTGCATATGTGCGTGCCTCAGAGCTGATTTTCGGCTGGTTTGAATCCTTTTTCAGCCTCCCAGAGGTTCAGGAAGGCTTCTACAGGCTTTTCAGATCAAAAACTAGGCCCATTTCATCACTTCCGGTATTTACCGGAAATGTTCAGGCCTAGTTTTTGGCCTGAAAAGCCTATAAAAGTCTTCCTGAAGCTTCTGGGAGGACGAAAAAGGCCTCAAACTGGCTGAAAATCAACTGTGAAGCGCAGTGCAGGTAAGGGGGCGGCGGGGTGGGTGGGTAGATGGGTGGGGATTGCGCACACATGCAAAGGGGTGTGGGGGAGGCAAACTTTGCCTTTTGAGTGCTGGCACACCAGTGCGAGCGTGCAAGCGCGTGCACAAATAATTTTTGGCACAGGAGCCCAAAAAGGTTAGCCACCAATGTGATATACTGTATATGATGTATGAAACATATGAGGAACTGTGATATGTTCTAGTTGTCAATTCATAAAATATTTCTATAGTCTTTTTAGAGTAGCCAACAGAAAGGGGTTTGAAAGAGGAGTGCAGCAGCTTGCAAAGCTGAAACTGTATTCCATAAATGTTTTCAAAGATAGTGTCAGGCCCAGAGGCAGCCCCAGCCAGAAGAAGCAGAGCAACTCCCTCTCTCATAAATCAACCCGATCCAGCAGCAGCCCCGGGGCCTTCGGCGGGAGGTGTGACTCCTAGAAGGCGTAGAGCTCCTAGGCTACCTCCGTTAGAAGTAAAATACGGAGGGGATCCCAAAGCCTTGGGATTTTTCTTAGCTCAAGTATGGAGCCATATGGAGGAGTATGGGGAGGATTTTCCCTCAGAAGCAGCCAAAGTGAGGTGTGTTACCAGGGCTCTGGAGGGAATAGCGGCAGAGTGGATGGTGACTTTGCATAATGATAATGATCCTCAGTTGCTGAATTATAACCTATTTATGGCTGCACTGCGGGCTAGGTTTGAGGACCCACTGGCGGAGTGCAAGGCCCGAATTAGGATGAAAACCATAAGACAGGGGCGGAGGTCTGTGGCTGATTATACTCAAGAATTTAGGCAGTTAGCAGGCCATTTCCGAGGCTGGCCCCAAGAAGCTCTGATAGAACTGTTTAAAGATGGTTTAAATGAAGATGTGTACCAGAGATGCACTGCTAGAAGAGACCCCAATAACTTGCAGATGTGGTACCTGTTGGCAGAAGAAGTGGAAATTGATGTAATCCGAAGTAAACGGCGGGGAGGTTATGGGTGGAGCAAGTTTTCCCCCTCGCTCCCTCAAGAGGCTCCTAAACCTCAGAGGGGAGGAGTGGCGGCAAGACCCAACCCCTCAGCCTGCTTTTGATGCAGGAAAGAAGGTCACCGGGCTGTGAACTGCAGAGTCAAGTTGGAGCCAAAGGGGGTGCCCAAGGAAGGAAAGAAACCTGAAAAATCCCCAGCGAAGCCTAGCGAAACAGCACTAAAGACGAGAGAGACAGCAGAGGTCGCCCGTCCCGCAGCAGAAGAATCAGAAGCCCCAGTGACCCCTGAGGAGGAGGTTTCTGACTCGGAAGACGACTTCCTGGTAAGTCCAAGTGTGGGCCCTATGACCATTCCGGTGAAGTTGAGAGTACCCAATTCAGGGGTCGAAGGGGAAATGCTAGCCCTGTTAGATTCTGGGTGCACCAGGTGTATAATAAACACGGAAGTAGTGAAGAAAATGGGCCTAAAGTTAAAACCTTTGAAGATGCCCATTTCCTTTTGCCAATTAGATGGATCAGTGGCTGGAGGTTGCCCTGCACGTTATGTCACGGAACCTATAGAAATGATCATGGGAGAGCATGATGAGACTCTGCGGTTTATTGTGGTCACTGGAATGGAGCAACCATTAATACTGGGATTTCCCTGGCTCTGGAAATGGAACCCCCAGGTTAACTGGAGAAAGGGGTTGTTGCGCATACGCACAAAGCAGCGACCGGGAGGAGGGGCCAGATCGCAGCCGAAGCCTGGGGCCCTAATTGAAATAGCTTCCACAAGTACTGAGTCCATAAAAGATGAGGAGAAAATTCCTAAAGAGTATTGGGATTTAAAAGAAGTGTTCAGTGAGAGGGCCTCGGATGAGCTTCCGCCTCACCGACCAACAGACTGTGCTATTGAGATATTGCCCGGAGTGAAACTCCCGAAACCAAAATTGTACTCAATGACCCCACGGGAATTGAAAGAGCTAAGATTGTTTATTGATAAAAATTTGGAACATGGTTTTATTCAACCTGCTAGACCCCGGGTAGCGGCCCCAGTGTTGTTCCGTGAAAAGAAAGATGGTTCCAAACGCTTGGTGGTGGATTACAGAAATTTGAACGCTATTTCTGTGGAAAACGTGTACCCCCTTCCTTTGATGAAGGACATGTTGGCCCATTTAGCGAAGGGAAAGATCTTCACCAAGTTGGATTTGAGAGAAGCTTACTACCGGATTCGAATTAAGGAAGGGGATGAGTGGAAGACCGCTTTTAACTGCCCGATGGGATGTTTCCAATTCAACGTTCTTCCTTTTGGTTTACAAGGAGCCAAAGCTGTATTCATGCAAATGATCAATCAAGTGTTACATGAACATTTATACAGGGGGTTTTTGGTTTATCTTGATGATATCCTTATCTACACAGAGACCCTGGATGAACATGTGAAGTTAGTGCGGTCGGTTTTACAGAAACTGTGTGCCTCTAAGTTGTATGCTAAATTGTCAAAGTCTGAATTCCACCAAGACAAAATTGACTATTTGGGATATCGCATTTCATCTGAAGGCATAGAGATGGATCCAGAGAAGGTGCGTGCCGTTCTGGAGTGGGCTCCACCATGCACTAGAAGACAACTTCAAAGCTTTTTGGGATTTGCAAATTTTTATCGGCAATTCATCCCGACGTTTGCTAAGATAGCAATGCCCATCACCAATCTCTTAAAAACAAAAGGGGAGGTGAAGCCGAGGCCAGGAAAGCCGCTGGAGTGGTCCATGGAGTGCCAAGCTGCTTTTGAAAAGCTAAAACGACTATTTGCTGCATAACCAGTGCTGAAACACCCGGATATGGACACTCCTTTTGTGATTCAAGCTGATGCAAGTGATGTAGCTATTGGAGCGGTATTATTGCAAATCAACGAGAAAGGGACCTTACAGCCTTGTGCGTGTACCTCCCGTAAACTGTCTAAAACAGAGAGAAGATGGGCCGTCTGGGAGAAAGAAGCTTTTGCAGTTCATTGGGCCTTGTTGACCTGGAGACATTTCCTGGAAGGAGCAAAACACCCGTTTGAGGTATGGACTGATCATAAGAATCTGGAAGCCTTAAAAACACCCCGGAAGCTGTCCCCTAAACAAGTTCGGTGGGCCCAGTATTTCAAGCGATTCAATTTCTCATTGAAGTACATTCCGGGCGGGAAGAATTTCATGGCGGATGCTCTCTCTAGACTACCTCAATATAATAGTATGCGTCAGGAGGTGATAAGCCCAATTGTCTCAGCCAAACACCTAGCTGCCCCAGTGGTTACCAGAGCCCAAAGGAAGAACCAAGAAGTGGTTTTAGCGAATGACCTTACCGAACAATTAAAAGAAGCTTTAAAACTGGACGAATGGTTCCTGGCTCATTCAAGTGACTATACAATTAGAGATGGTTTGGCTTGGGTGGGGGCCAAGTTGTATGTGCCACAAGTATTGAGGAGCCAAATACTACAACAGGCTCATGATTCTAAAGCAGCTGGCCATTTCGGATTTGTGAAGACCTTACATCTAGTCAAGCGGCAATTCTGGTGGCCTACTTTAAAAAAGGACATTGGAATTTACGTAGCTAGCTGTCCGATTTGTGCTTCGGCAAAGAGACCTCCTGGTAAGCCAGTAGGATTGTTACAAAATGTAGCTAGACCAATGACTCCTTGGAAGGAAATCTCTATGGACTTTATAGTAGAACTACCCGAAAGTGGTGGAAACACGGTCATCTGGGTAGTGACTGATTTGTTTTCCAAACAAGTACATTGCATACCTTGTTCCAAGATTCCATCTGCTAAGACGCTGGCTAAACTATTTATATCACATATCTACAGGTTACATGGCGTCCCGGAATGCATACTCTCTGACAGAGGGGTCCAGTTTACTTCAAATTTTTGGAAAGAGTTCCTGAAGTTAATAGGCTCCTCCCAGGGGCTAAGCTCTGCCCACCACCCCCAAACCAATGGGGCTTGTGAGAGGACTAACTCAGTGTTAGAACAATATCTCAGATGTTACATAAACTATCAACAAGATAACTGGTCCGAATTACTACCATTTGCTGAAGTGGCATACAACAACTCCGTACACAGCAGTACTGGATTTACTCCATTTAAAGTGGCTTCGGGACAAGATTTCGTTCCCATACCTGAACTTCCTCGTGAAAAGCCAAATATCCATTCGTTGGATGAATGGATAACTCAACTCCAACTTAACTGGCCAGTAACACGCAAAGCATTAGATGAGGCCCATCAAGCTCATAAGAAACTTGCTGACAAGAAAAGATCCCCACAGAAGGAATATAAAGTGGGCGACAAGGTTTTCCTGTCCACCAGATACCTGCAGACCACTCAAAAGTCAAAGAAGCTTGGTCCTAAATACGTTGGTCCATTCACAATTGAACGGATTATAAATCCTGTAACGGTCCAGCTGAACTTACCAAAAACTCTTCGACGAATTCATCCGGTTTTCCATGTTAGTTTGATAAAACCTGAGCGTACTTCTGACCTAAGGCCCATTCAGACTGACTCTCCCATACCAATATTGATTGAAGGCAAACAACATTTTGAAGTTAAAGAAATTCTGGATTCTCGCAAATGGAGGGGTCGACTCCAGTATCTTGTAGCCTGGAAACATTTCCCTTCTTCACAAGCCGAATGGGTTAATGAGACCGACGTTAACGCCCCTAAGTTGATCAAAGCATTTCGTTCCAAGTATCCTGATAAGCCTTAGGAGTGTATTGTTTTGAAATTGTTTAATGATTAATAATTGTCTTTATATTCTCTCCTCTCTCTCTCTTCTAGGACTTCTAGGACTGATGATTTCCCTTTTTCTAGGATGGCCGAATGTCAGTCTTCAAGATCCTCTGCTATTGCTTTGCATCTTTTCGACTGCCATGAGTAACGGGGGGGTGGAAAAGGGAGGTAGGAATAGCTGGGGAAGTGAGCTGGAGGAGTTACATTCGTCTGATGTATAAATGGAAGGGGGGAGCATAAAATAGAGTTAGGTTTCTATTTCTCGCTTAGCTTTCTTCTTTCTCTGCGCAACTGCAACCCGTTATCAAACTATGCCAAGGTCAACGGACAGAGGCCTCATCATCACCTGAGGATGCCACATGATCATATCCACAACTTCTAATTGGAAGTGTCAGTTGAACTATTGGGGGTGGGAACATTTCCAGCATTTTCTATATGTGAATTGTGCGCCTAAATTCTCAGATTCAGAATTCTTTGGTTGCTACCACTTCACTTTCAGTAAAAGATATCTTTTCTCTAAACTAAAGAGTCTAAGTATTTCTTTCCTGGATTTTGAATGGAGCTCCGCCTGACAGATAGTAACTTGGTGACTGAAATTTCTGCTGTGCAAAATTCTAACTGGAGAGCCTGATTGATGACTCTTGGCTATGGATGTGTCCCATTGGAGAATATGGTTTACGATATATCCAGGGGGTGGGGGAAAATCCAGGGACAAGGGTGGCAATGAATTATGCGTCTTAAGAGTCAGCTACCCCCAGGCAGTGCTGGACATGGTAACTCCCAATAAATCCTTTTGAAGTTTTGGAAGTTTGGCTCAAGACTTATGATTTAAATGGGGGTAACTGCCGGAATCCTGACACTAGTCTCATATGAAACATGAAACCAGAACATATGAAGAACCGTTGCAAGAATTGGGTTTATCTACTCTAGTGAAAAGAAGGACCAGGGGTGACATGATAGCAGCGTTCCAATATTATTATTTTTTGGGGGGGGGGGTCAACTTATTTTCTGGAGCACTAGAAGGCAAGAGAAGAAATAATGGATGGAAGCTTATCAAAGCGAAATACAAGCCAGAAGTAAGGAGAAATTGAATGAGCGAGAACCATAAACCAGAGGAACCAGAGTTATGAGTTCTCCATCATTGGAGGCTTTTAAGAAGAGATTGGACAGCCACTTGTCTGGAATGGTATAGAGTTTCTGCTTGAGAAGGGGTTGGATTAGAAGACCTCCAAGGTCCCTTCCAACTCCGTTCTTTTGTGTCACTCTTGCTTTATTTTATCACCTATCTTGCTATGTGCTGGTTATTGACTGAAGTAAAGTAAGCTCTTTTTCCCTTGAATTAAAAAAGGCAATTTCCCTTACTGAAAACTTCAGTTAGAAAGGCAAAAGAACTTGGCACAAATCCAACACGACACCGCTGCTTGAATGGCTGCACCGCTGAGCCAAAATGAAATCCTGTGTGCCAGTCAACTGGCAGAATGAAGAGGAGATTTTCAGTGGCAGCCGTCCTGCTGCATTTTCCCTCCCTCCTAGACATGGCACTGGAGCAGGAGTCTCATTCAGGCTTTCTGCCAAAACATCTCAGTTCCACAAAACTTCTGTGACAGGAAGCAGAAGGGGGAAAAAATGAGCATGTTGTTGAAGAACAGCTGGACCAAACTTACTTAGTTTTGGCCAAGCTTACTTAATTTGGGCCAAACTTACTTAGAATGACTATGGGGACTCTTAAATCTCTCAGAGTGTGGTTTTCCAAATGGCAATTGGACTTTCTTAAGTGTTTTTTTTCTTTGGAAAGGTTTTGCTTCTCATCCAAGAAGCTTCTTCAGTTCTTAGGATGACTTAGTTTGTTGTGGAAACAAGCATATGAAAATGTGGAAGGAGCACGACTGAAGTTGAAAGGATATCGAGTTGTCCTTCCACATTTTCATGCCAAATGGAAGCAAGAATTGGTCTGGGGTTCTTCAAGAAGCAACCGTCCAAACTTCACATCCCTGCAAGGATTGATTGACTGATTATATGCCATCAAATTGGTTTCAACTTGTAGTGACCATATAGATTTTCTCCATGAACCAGTCTCTAGGCTGGTCTTTCCAGATTCCCAGCAATATATCCACCATCACTGTAACTGAGTCCCTTCACCTTGCTGGTTATTTGATAGCACTGGTCCTCTCCCCTCCCCTCGCCTCTCCTCCTCTCCCCTCCCTCCTCTCCTCTTTTCATCTCCTCTCCTCCCTCCCCTTCCTTCATCTCTCTTCCTCTCCTCCCCTCATTTTGTCTCCTCTCCTCCCTTTGCTTCCCTTCCCTCCCCTTTCCTCCCTTCTCCCCTCTCCTCTGGCCTGGAATTTTATCTGGTAACATCTCAGGTGCTTCAAGAAATATCGCCATTCAAATAACAAAAATACTAATTAAAGAATCCCCTTATACATTTGATAGAAAAGTTGAAGGCATTATACTAAATTGGGATTTCTTACAGGAAGGGAAAGTGCTTGTGGTTCGCAAGCATTAATTTCACTCCGTAAACAGCTTAACGCCGTTCAGTTTTGACATCACTGCTGATTTCCTCTATTGATTTAAAATGCTGTCTCTGCATTAATCCAATTTCATGCTCAGAAAGTGAGCAGAGCATCAGAGAACGTCTCTCTGAACCCTTGCAATATTATTAATTATTGCCTCACATTGTGTCTTTTGGCATGGAACAAACAGATTTCTAAGCATAAATAATTTGTCTTGGAGGAAGGGACTAATTTCTACAGCTGGGTTCCCCACAGATCTCCAAATGATCTGTTTTCCCCAGGATCCCTGAATTCAGTGGGAAGCCTTCAATGTTCTCAACACACAATCTCTTCGGAAGCAAATGGTGGTTTGTTTGTTCCTGAATTGCAATAGGCTGTTTTCCCTTTCATACCATTTTAATTGATTTTACATCTTCTCAAGCTCAAATCAAGTGCTATGTGCCTTCCTGCTTCTAATGCTCTACCATCATCCCAGTGCCAAAGAAGCCCTTCATCAAGGGACTGAGTGACTACAGACAAGTTGCTCTAACATCTGTAGTTATGAAAATCTTTGAAAAGTTTGTGCTGTCCCACCTGAAAACCATCACGGATCCGCTGTTAGATCCCATGCAGTTTGCATACCGAGCAAATAGATCGACAGATGATGCTGTTAACATGGCTCTGCATTACATCCTACAACACCTTGAATCTCCAAATGCCTACACAAAGGTCCTCTTTGTAGACTTCAGTTCACCATTCAATACCATCATTCCAGACACTCTTCTAAGTAAATTAAATCAACTAGCGGTACCTGAACGCACTTGTAAGTGGATCATAAGCTTCCTAACAGGCAGGAAGCAGCAGGTGATATATACCAATAACTATATACCAATAACTGCATCTCAAACGATCCATCTGTTAAAATACTGAAGTTTGCTGATGACACAACAGTGATCGGTCTCATTCGAGACAACGATGAATCTGAATAGAGGTAGGAGGTTATACAACTTGCCTCGTGGTGTAACCGGAACAATCTGGAACTGAACACACTCAAAACCACAGAAATGGTGGTAGACTTTATTAGAAACCCTCCTATACTACCACCTCTTATAATTCTAGACAACCCAGTATCAACAGTAGAGACCTTCAAATTTCTAGGTTCTATTATATCACAAGACCTAAAATGGACACCTAACATCAAAAACTTTATCAAAAAAGCACAACAAAGATTGTTCTTTCTGTGCCAACTCAGAAAGCTCAAACTGCCCAAGGAGCTGCTGATCCAGTTCTACAAGGGAATGACTGAGTCTGTCATCTGCACCTCTATAACTGTCTGGTTTGGTTCTGCAACCCAACAGGACAGACACAGACTCCAGGGGACAATTAGGACTGCAGAAAAACAATGGCTTCCAACCTGCCTTCCATCGAGGACCTGTATCCTGCACCAGTCAAAAAGAGGGCTGTGAAAATATTTACAGACCCCTCACATCCCGGACATAAACTGTTTCAACTCCTTCCCTCAAAACGACACTGTAGAGCATTGCACACCAGAACAGCTAGACACAAGAACAGTTTTTTCCTGAAAGCCATCATTCTGCTAAACAAATAATTCCCTCAACACCGTTCAACTATTTACAAAGTCTACATTACTATTATTACTATTAATCTTCTCATCACTCCTTACCACCCATCCCCTCCCACTTGTGACTGTATGTTTGTAACTTTGTCGCTTGTATCCTTACAATTTATATTGACTGTTTCCTTGTATAATTTGATTGCTTATTGTACCCTATGACTATCATTAAGTGTTGTACCTGATGATTCTTGATTCTGAACGAATGTATCTTTACTTTTATGAATACTGAGAGAATTTATACCAAGACAAATTTCTTGTGTGTCCAACACTTGGCCAATAAAGTATTCTGTTCTGTTCTGTTCTATTCTATTCTATCCTATATTTTACATTTAGGCAGGAAAAACCAAAGGTACAAGTACAGATTAGGCAAGATCTGGCTCAAAAACAGTAATAGTGAGATTTGATCTGCCAAATTGCAGCAGCCGGTAGTCAGCAGAAGTAGCCTGCAAGAACTGCAACTTAACCACTGCGCCACCACTGTCATTGAATAAATAGTTATAAGTTGAGGACATGTATACTCAACGACTTGCAACAGCACTGCCAGCAAATCTGGCAGATCTGCCCGTAAGCATTGCATATGCATGGCGGACCTGTGGAAAAAAAATAATAATAATTTTGAATTGATAGATTTGGGAAATAAAAAAGGTGGTGCTTTAAGCAATATTGCTACGCAACTAACAAAATGCTAATGACTCGATTTACAACCACCATTGAGCCCAAAATCTCTGTTGCTAAGCGAAACAGTTGTTAAGCGAATTTTGCCCCATTGTATGACCTTCTTTCTTGCCACAACTACTGTGAATCTCTGCAGTTGTTACCTATATATATAAAAGCAAAATGCCACTCATGCCTCATCACAAAATGTCCAAAATCTTGTAAAGCCTACAAACTTGAAATTTGGCCCGTATCTTTCTCTTGGCTTCTAGGGGCTGACTAAGAAAGGATTTTTTTGAAATGATCATCAGAGCATTAGTATTTCCTGTATTATTATTATTAACATGCTAAGGAGTTCGACTCTCCACCCCACCCAAAAAGAAATCTCTTCCAAATGCAAAACACAAGCAGAGCAGTTTCAGTTTCACAGCAGCAAGCAGCTTTAGTACAGAACAGTTGAGTTAAGTCATGCCCAGTTGCCTTGCTGTCTCCTTCTTGCTCATACAGCAAATGATGTTTCCATTTCTAAACAGCCCTCAACTCCCTCACACACTGAGAGGACGCTAGCCAGATGAATACCGATGGATGCTGGTAAGCAGAGGCACAGTTATTTTCACCTTATTTTCTTCCCCAATCACATAGTTTCATAGCGAAGCACGGGTATAGAGTTAGCAGTAACATACAGTAGATGTTAAGCAAATTTGACTTCCCCGTTGACTTTGCTTGTTGGATGGTTGCAAAAGAGGATCACATGCCCCCCCCCCAAGACACTGAGACAGTCATAAATGTAAATTAGTTGTCAAGTGTTCCCATATTGACCGCATGACCTTTTGCAACCTTCTGACGAGCGAAGTCAACAGGCAAAAGCCAGATTCACTTAACAATCATGCTACTAACTTGCTACTAACAACCCAGTGATTCGATTTACAAAGGTTGTGAAATGTCTCTCTCAACATTGAAAATTCCGGGCTCAACGGTGGTCGTAAGTCGAGGACATGCCTGTGTGGACTTTAAAACAGCGGTTGCCAACCAGTGGGCCGTGGGCCACCAGTGCTGGGAGATTTAGATTAGCTAGGAAGCAGGAAATGGTTGGATTTCTTCCTTTCTAGCTAGTCTTTAGATCTTCAGCTCAGCACAGCCGAACCTGCCTTAGGACTGAAGGTTTGCTTGCAAGCAAATTCAGTGCAGACTCACGGCAAGCAAATTTGAGAGACTGAGCTAGCCGATGGCAGATAGATAGATCGCTGAATGATTCTGTGAGCAACTCAATCTGTCTGCTTTGTCTGATTTTGGGTAAATGTTGCTCTTTTTTAATAAAAAAAAATTCAATATTTATATAAATATTAAGAATATTTACATACAAAGCCATGCCCAGCCAGTCACATGACCACCAAGGCACACCCACAAATTAGGCCACACCCACAGAACCAGTTAGTGGTCCCTGGGATTTAACATTATGAATTTGGTGGTCCCTGAGTTCCAAAAGGTTGGTGACCCCTGCTTTAAAAGACGGCCATGGTTTCCAAAAGAAAGCAAGCTTTCTTCGTGGGACTCGGAGCAATCTTCTGTGAGTCAGTGAATCAGTTTTATAGGTACCTGTCAGTTCTCCTGTTGCTTTCTTAATCAGATGTCACCCCAAAGGCACCCGTTGCAATTAAGAGATGAGATATGGAGGTGGGGGGAGGGGGAGGAAAATGTCACAACCCCTCACTCATCATTGCAGGGCCTCGTTCTGCGATCGCCACTTAAGCCCTCCTGTTCTTCCAGGAACATGACATTTGCTAAAGACAAAACCTCCTTCGCAATTCTCTGCAGTCCCATCTAGAGTGTCACCATGAAAGCTCAACAAAAGGCCATATTTATCCCCGGGGATGCTGCACTATAATAATATGACATTTTGTCACAAATTAATTTCAAGCCATGGTAATATCCTTGACTTGAAAGAGGAGGTTCATTTGGAAAGGTGATTCGGAGGACTAAAGTAACTTATCATCGTGCTAGTCTGAGCCAACCCACTTGCCATTTGGCTGACGGTTAACAATGGGATGAACCTCTATGGAGATTCTCGGTCATCCAGGACATGGTTGTGCCTAAGATGCTTTTTTCAAGAGGCACCTGGACTTTCTGTTTTTTTGTTTGAAGATGTTTCGCTTCTCATCCAAGAAGCTTCTTCAGCTCTGTTGTAAGTCAAGGACTACCTGTGCATGTCTATGGAGATTCTCCATCATCCAGGTGATGGTTGTCCCAACCATGCTTTTTCAAGAGACACCTGCACTTTTTGATTTTTTTCTTTGAAGATGCTTCCCTTCTCATCCAAGAAGCTTCTTCAGAGGTGAAGAAGCTTCTTGGGTGAGAAGCGAAATGTCTTCAAAGAAAAAAACAGGAAGTCCAGTTGCCTCTTGAAAAAGCACCTTTGGGACAATGGAAGGAACACTTTCCCTACAGTTTTCCTGTAGAAAACCATCTTTTCCGACAGATTGGTTGAACAGAAACCCCAGATCCTGCTTTGATAGAATGTGGGTGAAATGTTCCTTTGATTCCAAATGTGTCCACGGATGGAAAATGATGTCCATTCAATGTGGCTGGAACTGAGGCCCGAGAGAGAAAGAGATCAACTCTCCAATCCTGCCGACAGCCTCTTCAAACTGCTAATTGCATGAAATGCATTTAACACAGGCATACACACAAGCTTCCAGAGTACACAACTTCCCAGAATGTTCTTGGAAGCCCATTTGTGGATTCCTTCTACAGCTGGTGTGATTCCAAAGTCAACCAAGAATTGTGGATTCCTTGATGCTCTCTGAGCTTGGTTGCTTCCTTGCAGACATTTCATTACCCAGCTAAGTAACTTCTTCATGACTTGAAAATGTTAGCTAACCAGATAATGAAGCATCTGCAAGCAAACAACCAAGCTCAGCATAGCAAGGACTCCACAGTTCAATCCCGATCTACACAGACTCTCCTTTACTCAACAAGAATTTGGTGCATTGCACATCCGTTGTTTCCCACAGGTTGAAGTACCCCAAATACTTCCGAGAGGAACCCACTATTCAGAAATAGCTTCTCTGCATTAATCTCCTTCATGTAATAATCCCCCACCCCAACAAAACACAACAGAACATCAAGTGTGTACATTGAATTTCCTTTTGGCTGAATTCCTTTGGTGGCCTTCATAGGTATCTGTAAAGAATGAACAAGCCTATTTCTAGGGCAACCAAAATACCCTCGCAACAAGAAATTAATTGCCAAGAATGGTTAATATGACAGGAGACTATACAAAACCCTATTATATTTCTTTGTGATTCTATTCAGTAGTGTATACTATTGCAGCATTCAAAGGCCAGGGCAATCTCCTGGGGTAAATTGCTACATTAGTTTGACATTTCTGGCTCCAATTAACCTTACATTTGAGCTGTTTTCCGAGATATTTTTTTTCTTCCTTCATCTGAATTTGCGAGGTTAGATGTTCAACCTCCCGATACTGTTAGAATTGTCGATATACATGCTCGTGGATAAGCAACAAAGATCTTTCTCTACTCACCCCAGGTAAACGTGCTAAATCTTGTATAAAATGGAGTTGGAGCTATCAGATTAAGCACACGCAGAGGTGGGGGTGGAAACATCAGCTTTGCTTTTCGATCTGCACTTGCAACTCCATTGTAACATGGGAGGCAATTCAACCTGGGAAAGAATTGCACGAATTGGGCATGTCTAGTCTAATGAAAAGAAGGAGTAAGGGGTTACGCCATATCAGTTTTCCAATATTTGGGGGAGCTACCCCAAAGAAGAGGAGGTCAACCTATTCTCCAAAACACTTGAAGTCAGCAGAAGAAGCAATGGGTGGAAACTAATCAAGGAGAGAAGCTATCTGGAATTAAGGAGAAATTTTCTAAGAGTGAGTACAATTAACCAGTAGAACAGCTTCCTTTCATCACTGGAGGCTTATAGAATAGAATAGAATAGAATAGAATAGAATAGAATAGAATAGAATAGAATAGAATAGAAGAGAAGAGAAGAGAAGAGAAGAGAAGAGAAGAGAAGAGAAGAGAAGAGAAGAGAAGAGAAGAGAAGAGAAGAGAAGAGAA
>BLBF01000077.1:3668954-3712117 GCA_015471245.1 Laticauda colubrina | reverse complement strand
AAGAGAAGAGAAGAGAAGAGAAGAGAAGAGAAGAGAAGAGAAGAGAATACTTTGTTGGCCAAGTGTGATTGGAAATACAAGGAATTTGTCGGTGCAAATGCTCAGTATACATAAAAGAAAAGATAGATTCATCAATAGTCAAGAAGAGACTGGATAGCCAGCTGTCTGAAATAGTATAAGGTCTCCAGTTTGAGCAGGGTATTGGACTAGAAGACCTCCAAGGTCCCTTCCAGTTGTTATTGTTTAATTTTTGCAATTGCAGCTAAATCTATATCACTACACACATTGCTTCTGACAGCAGCCATCACATACTTTGTTCCCTGCCAAACTCCTACGTAATATCCTAATCTATTATCTCCTGCTTAATGTTGTTAACTCTTCTATTTTCCATAAAGGCATTTCGATCTATATTATTGGATACGAATGGCTGCTGCTGAAAACACTTTGTAACATCCTAGGCAATTTATGTAGGAATTAGTCTTACAACACAGAACATTGCATGCCCACTAAAGCAGGAATGACAGATGGAGAGAAAAAACTGTCAATTTCAATTTCTCTGTCTGTCTTCATTTGGTAAGTACTTTAAGTTTAATGTTGCTGTCATTTCAAACGTGTGCATTATATTTAAACACTGATATACATTCCAATGTCTGCATTTTGTGCAACTTTGCCTATGGGCCCTGTTTTTCCAGACAAACCTCCCAAATATAAATGCATTTCTTAAAACATATTTTGAATTGATGTCTGCATTTTTATAAGAGATTTATTATAAAATCATGGAGAAAATTATTGGCAAGCCTCCTTATTAAATCCACAGAAAATTTATTTATTTATTGAAAACAGTTATGTAGCTATTGTATCGAACTCTTGGCAGTCACCAATCCAAAATTAAGACGGTATCAATAACAAAACAAAATAATATACTGTATATCCATTAAAACTACTTGAACCTGGGTGCAAGGAATATCTCGATATTTGATGTTCATACATCATGTTTACATTATGGTTGCATGATTTTTTTTGACCCAATATGGCAGTGGTGGTCTTCAGCAGGTTCTGACCGGTTCTGACCAATTCTGGAGAACCGGTAGTGGAAATTTTGAGTAGTTCGGAGAACCGGCAAATATCACCTTTGACTGGAGATTTTACAGTATCCTTCCCCTGCCACACCCACCAAGCCATGCCCACAGAACCAGTAGTAAAAAAAATTGAATCCCACCACTGCAATATAGAAGTTCCAAAGGTGCTTTTGCAAAAGGCAATTGGACTTTCTTGTTTTTCTTTGAAAACATTTCCCTTCTCATCCAAGAAGCTTCTTCATCTCTGGCTGGACAGTGGGGAAGAAACATTTTTGAAAATTCCAGTTGCCTCTTGAAAAAGCACCTTTGCTACAACCATGGCTTGGATGACTCAGAATCTCCAGAGAAAGTTAGCTATGCATTTTGGGATGAACAACCTTCAAATGACACCGTGAGGATGAACGAATTTCCAGAAAAAAATGGAACCATTTGCGCTTCAGATTGAGATGGAGACAACACAGACTCATCCCCAACAGCCTGCGCCTGCCTTCAACAGGGACACAGGGCAGAAAACATTCTGCAAAAAAGCACAACTCCACAACCACAGTCCTTTTAGCAGTTCCAAGGAGGCTCCATGCCCATTTGCACCATTCAGGTGACTGCGAGGACACAGACAAACCTCCAAGTGGCCTCAATGACTCTCAAAAAGAATGCAAATGACCAGCTGTCTGCAAGGAGTATAAATCCTACCGATCCCCACCATCCAGCCAGAGATAGTTCTTGGATGAGAAGCAAAACATCTTCAAGGAAAAACAAAGAAAGTCCAGTTACCTCTTGAAAAAGCACCTTTGGGACAGCCATGACCTGGAGGGCTGAGAATCTCCATCGACACCTAATATGGAAGCAGATCGCGTTCGGATGTTTCCTTTTTTTTCTTTCTCTCTTTCATTCTTTCCTTTATATCCCTTCTTTTGTTTCCCTCCCCCTTTCTCTTTTCTGTCTTTCTTTCTCTTTCTCTTTTCTCTTTTTCTTTTTTCTTTTTTTCTTCATCTTTATTTCTCTCTCTCTCTCTTTTTCTTTCTTCCCAATCTAGCCTACAGTGCTGGATGTCGAATAAAACTTCTGGTGCTCCTGGTATATAAGTCTATTTCTATTGCTTTGACAGTTGCATTGTCCTGAGATCATGTGATCACCATTTGCAGCCTTCCCAGCTGGTTTCCAACAAGCAAAGCAAATAGAAAAGACAGATTCACTTAGCGAGTGCCGTAATTCAACAACTGTGGCAAAACCATCATAAAATCTGGAATTCATTTAACAACCGCCAAACTTAGCAATGGAAATTCTGGGGTTATAAACTGAGGATTACCTGTACCCTCAATTCATTGACTTCTCAGTTCTTTCTCACTATAGACTTCGAACTCAGAACAACTCGATTGTCATTTTCAATATAGACTAATCGGCAAATGAATTTCATTAAAATGAAATTTTGTTGCACACAGCTCTCAAAGGGTTACCAACTCCAATATATACATGAGCATGACAAAATAAAAAAATGAATAAACATGCAAGAAGCCACATACCCACATATATTATACTGGCTCTATACCTGTGCTTCACTATGAAACTATGTGGCCGGACTTAAATTTCTGGGGAGGAAAATGAGAAAAAAAATTCTGCCTCTGCCTACCAGCATCCATTGGTATTCATCTGGCTAGCATCCTGTCAGTGTGTGAGAGAGTTGAGGGCTGTTTGGAAACTGAAACAGTATTTGTTGTGTGAGCAAGACAGCAAGGAGCCTGGGTGTGGCTTAGCTCAACTGTTCTGTACTAAAGCTGCTTGGTGCTGTGAAACTGAAGCTTCTTGCTGCTGCTGGAAAACTAAAACTGAAACTCCTCTGCTTGTGTTTTGCATTTGGAAGAGATTTTTTTTCAGGTGGGGAGGGGGAGTAGAACTTAGCATCAGAATGTGTTAATAAATAATAGACAAAATACAAATGCTCTGATGGTCATTTTGAAAAATCCTTTCTTAGTGAGCACCTAGAAGCCAAGAGGAACATATCGGCCAAATTTCCAGTTTGTAGGCTCTACGGTTATGGAGATTTTGTGATGATGCGTGAGTAATATTTCGCTTTTATATAGAGAGATGACACTATTATTGGGGAAAAGCCAGATTATTGCCATCTCAGGGTCTGAACGTGCTTCTGCCAATTCTAAATCTATCTCTTTGCCCTTTCCCTGGCATTTTGCAAAGATGCAACCAGAGGAAATGCCAAGGAGACACAAGAATATATACGGCAACAGAGAAAGCTGAATGTTCTCACATAGAATAGCTCTCGAGATGTATTTCATTTCCCCACAACATCCAGGCATTAATTTTATGCAGTGGTATCTCGATACGTATTGTTAATTGGTCCCGGGAGGCGCGATGTGTACCAAATAATTTCCCCCCCATAATGAATACTGGTAGTCCTTGACTTACGACCACAATTCAGTCCAAAATTTATGTCACTAAGTGAGATTTTTTTTTTGTTAAAGAGAGTTTTGCCCCATTTCACGACTTTTCTGGCCACATTTGTTAAGTGAATCGCTGCCATTGATAAATTAGTAACTTGGTTGTTAAGTGAATCTGGCTTCCCCATTGACTTTCCTTGTCAGAAAGTCATAAAAGGGAATGTAATGACCCAGAGTGTAACACAAACGTAACAAAATCCAAAATGTAAATAAATGTCCTTTAATGCCTCCAACTTGGCCCCAGTGTTCAATAATTCTCAGGTGGAGATAAAATGTACTCAAAAATAGTCTTCAAAAGAAAGCAAAACAGTCTGAACTTAATGAGCAGATAGAGGTGAAATAACAAACTAAAACAAATTACAATGAAGGAATTAGGCTTCTATCCTATGCTATGCGCAGCTGCAACTCTTTATCAAAATATGTCAAGGTCAACAGACAGAGGCCTCATCACCATCTGGAGATGCCCACATGATGATATACACAACTTTTAATTGGATGAGCCAATTTAACTCTTGGGGGTGGGAACGTTGCCATTACTTTGTATATGTGATTTACGTGCCCATTTTCTCAGATTCAGAATTCTTTTGTTGCTACCACTTGATTTCCAGTAAAAGATATATTTTCTTTGATGAATGGAGTCTTTCTTTCTTGGATTTTGAATGGAGCACCAGCTGACATTTTCTGAATCTGAGAAAATGGGTGCGTAAATCACATATACAAAGTAAAGAAACTTTTGCAATTCACTGGGCTCTGTTAACCTGGAGGCATTTCTTAGAAGGGGCAAAACACCCATTTGAGGTGTGGACGGATCATAAAAAATTGATGGCTTTGAAAATGCCTCAGAAGCTGTCTCCCAAGCAAGTTCGCTGGGCGCAGTACTTTAAGCACTTTAATTTTTCATTGAAGTACATTCCAGGGGGGAGGAACTTCATGGCAGATGCTTTATCTAGATTACCTCAGTATAATAGTGCTCACCAAGAAGTGGTACAGCCTATTGTCCCAACCAAACAGTTGGCAGCTCCAGTGGTTACCAGAGCCCAGAAAAAGGAGGAGGTTGATTTATCAAATGATTTGACTGTACAGTTAAGAGATGCTCTAAAACTTGATGATTGGTTCCTTGCTCACTCAAATATCTGTACGGTTAGAGTTGGATTCGCATGGGTGGGGGCCAAATTATATGTGTCAGCAAAGCTGAGAAACCAAATATTACAGCAAGCTCATGACTCTAAAGCTGCTGGACATTTTGGATTCGTGAAAACCTTACACTTGGTTAAAAGGCAATTTTGGTGGCCTACCTCGAAAAAGGACATTGAGACTTTTGTGGCGAGCTGTCCTCTCTGTGCCTCCTGGTAAACCAGCAGGCTTATTACAAAATGTGGCTAAACCAACTGCTCCATGGAAGGAAATTTCTATGGTTTTTATAGTAGAATTACTTGAAAGTGGGGGGAATAGTTATTTGCATAGTAACCAATTTGTTTTCCAAACAGGTACATTTCATACCTTGTCCAAAAATCCCATCTGCGAAAAAGTTGGCTAAACTGTTTATTTTAAATATCTACAGGTTGGGGGGTTCCTGAATGCATAATCTCAGACAGGGGCATCCAGTTTATCTCAAACTTTTGAAAGGAGTTCTTGAAGTTATTGGGCTCTGCCCAGGGCTTAAGCTCCACCCACCATCCACAAGCCACTGGGGCTTGTGAGAGGACTAACTCGGTATTGGAACAATATCTTCGATGTAATATAAATTATCAGCAAGATAATTGGGCTGACTTATTGCCATTCGCAGAGGTGGCATATAACAATTCGGAACATAGTAGTACTGGGTTTACTCCATTTAAAGTGGCTTCGGGACAAGACTTTGTACCCATACCCGAGCTTCCACAGGAGAAACCTAACATTCAGTCATTAGATGAATGGATAACACAGTTCCAGCTTCCCTGGCCGGTTACCCGTAAAGCATTAGATGATGCTTATCAAGCGCATACAAAATTGGCAGATAAAAAGAGAACTCCACAAAAACCATATCAAGTTGGTGACAAGGTCTTTTTATCCACCAGATATTTGCAGACCACACAAAAGTCAAAAAAGCTTGGACCTAAGTATGTTGGATCTTTCTCAATTGAACGAATTGTGAACCCTGTGGCAGTCCAACTGAAATTACCAAAACCCTTCAACAGATCCACCCTGTTTTCCATTTTAGTTTATTAAAACCTGAACATACCTCCAACTTGAGACCAACCCAGATTGATCCCCCTGTGCATTTGCTAATCAAAGGTGAACAACATTTTAAAGTTAAAGAAATTTTGGATTCTCGAAAACGAAGGGGTCGACTCCAGTATTTGGTTGCTTGGAAACAGTTTCCTCCTTCCCAGTCTGAATGGGTGAATGAGAAGGATGTTAGAGCTCCTAAGCTTATCAAGGCATTTCATACTAAATATCCTGATAAACCCTAAAAAATAGTATGATGGTGTTACATGTATATTTTCTATTACCTTCTATTTTTATCTTTTTTAGGACTAATGCCTCTTTTGCAGAAGGGGCGAATATCAGCCTTCGAGATTTTCCCCCTTTGCTTTGCATCTTTCGGCTGTCATAAGTAATGGGGGGAGGAGGGGGAAATGGTTATGGGAAGTGAGCCGGAGGTGTTACAAACCAGAACTGGATAAGCTGGTGTGTGTGTGTGGGGTAGATTCTTGCTTAGGTTTCTATCCTATGCTATGCGCAGCTGCAACTCTTTATCAAAATATGTCAAGGTCAACAGACAGAGGCCTCATCACCACCTGGAGATGCCCACATGATGATATACACAACTTTTAATTGGATGAGCCAATTGAATGAACTCTTGGGGGTGGGAACGTTGCCATTACTTTGTATATGTGATTTACGTGCCCATTTTCTCAGATTCAGAATTCTTTTGTTGCTACCACTTGATTTACAGTAAAAGATATCTTTTCTCTGATGAATGGAGTCTAAGTATTTCTTTCTTGGATTTTGAATGGAGGACCAGCTGACACTTTGCTTCTGACAATGCTGTGTTTTAATCGTCTCTCCTATATACTATTCTCCCCAGCTGCCATCAATGAGGAGGATCATGGCCGCTTCCTCTCTCGTAAGCCAAGTTGTTTCCTTCTCCATTCCTCCCTGCGTGTCCTGGGATGCAGAGGGGAAGGGCCTGGTTCTTCCTCTGACTGCCCAGCCAGCCTCCGCGCTTCCCCAGCCTCCTCCATAACCTCCGGAGCCACACCTCCTTGTCGGCTGTTCCTCCTCTCCCTCAGAGTCCAACTTCTACCAAGGGCATGACAGGGAATCACATGATCTTGGGACACTGCAACTGTCATAAGTATGAGTCAATTGTCAAGTAACTGAATGTAGATCACATGAAGGGCATAAAGTGTGAAAAACAGTCCTACCACACTTTTTTCAGTGCCATTATAACTTTGAATGGTCATTAAACGAACAGTTGGAAGTCCAGGACTACCTGTAATATAGTGAGTCACAAGGCAGCTAACACTGACAAGTTCTCACTTATGCGCTGAGCACCAAACAAACAATGAGAACCAGTACAAAATTTTCACATCAAAATGCAGTGAGGACCAAATTTGATGAGTTTCAAAGCAGCTGAGTGCCAAGGTAACACTCTACTTTCATTGCTCTAGCCCTGTGTTGGCAAACCTATGGCACATGTGCCAGAAGTGGCACGCAGAGCCATTTCTCCCAGCACACGAGAAGTCTCCTGGAAGAGCCCCACTGCGCATGCATGCACGCTCCACAGCCTGACAGCTGATTGTCGGTATCTGGTGCACATGTGCATGAGGCGGGGGGAGTGTGGGAGGTGTGCCACATGTGCAGAGATGTGCAGTATGCACAGGGGTGTTTTGTACACATGCGCAGAAATGCATGGTGCACGAGGGGATCATGCGTGCAAGCGTAGAGATGTGTGGTGTGTGAGAGGAAGACTGCGCACACAAGCACAGATGCGTGGTGCGTGAGGGGGGGTCGCACACATGCGTAGGGGGCATTGGGGAGGACAGCACCCATTGCCTTCTGGGTGCTGGCATGGAAGCACGCGCAAGCAAGTACATGGCGCAACTATCGGCACAGGAGCCGAAAAAGCCACCACTGCTCTAACCCATCTGTTCAGCTCTGAAGCAAGTTTAGACCAAAGTATTTCACACAAACAAAATGCTATGTAATACATGTGTGGTTCCCAACACACATCTGTAAAGAGAGACTTTTCTAAAATTGAAAAGCATCTTCTAGTCCCTGTAGCAGGGCTCTTCAAACTTGACAGCTTTAAGACTTGTGGACTTCAACTCCCAGAATTCCTCCTCCAGGCATATTGGCTCAGGAATTCTGGGAGTTGAAGTCCACAAGTCTTAAACTTGACAAGTTTGAAGACCCTTGATCTGTTCATTCTATCTCTCTCTCTATCTCTCCTATTCTATTCCTATCTATTCTCTATTTTACCTCTCTTTATCTATCTATTCTATCTATCTATTCTATCTTTCTCTCTCTCTCCATCTATCTGTCTGTTCTTTCTGTCTCTCTTTCTCTCCTTCTATGTATCCTACCTCTCTATCTATTCCAGGGGTCTTCAAACTTGACAGCTTTAAGACTTGTGGATTTCAACTCCCAGAATTCATTCTCCAGTCATGTTAGCTCAGGAATTCTGGGAGTTGAAGTCCACAAGTCTTAAACTTTGCAAGTTTGAAGACCCTTGCTCTATAGCATCAATGCCAATAAATCCAAAAAAAGCCAATTCAGTTCTGGGTTACATCAATACATCAAGATCACGGGACTTGATAGTACCATTTTATAATGCCTTGGTAAGACTATACTTGGAATCTTGTGTCCAATTCTGGTCATTGCAATACAAAAAAATAAAATAAAAAATACGTTGAGACTCAAGAAAGAGTGCAGAGAAGAGCAACAAGGGTGATTAGGGTTTTGGAGGCTAAACTGTGTGATTGAGGGAACTTGAAATGCCTGCCCTATTGAACAGGAGTTCCCAACCTGAGGTGCTCGCATCCCGAGGGGTGTGAGACGATATTCCAGGGGGTGCGAGAAAAGTCCAGGTAAATAATAGGATATTGGCTATATGTTGGCATTTTTATTTTCTTTTGCAATGGACTAACTTTGTTTTCATTTTAGAGTTAAGTATCATTACTTAGTGGCCGTCACATACACAGCTGAAAAGATTCAATCCTACCATATATTTAACAATTAAATAATTCACTCCTACCATATATTTACCATATATTTCAGGGGGTGTGAGGTTCGAATGAAATTTCTTTAGGGGTGCAGGGCGAAAAAAAGGTTGGGAACCACTGCTATAGAAGAAGGTTAGCAAGGACAGGTCCTTCCAGGATTGTGAGGCTGTCACAGACAAGAAATCAACTTATTCTCCAAAGCACCAGAAGGCAAAACAAGAAGCAATGGGTGGAAGATCATTCAAGAGAGATCCAACTTAGAACCTATTCTTAGAACTGAGAATAAATTTCCTAAATATGAGAACAATTAATCAGCAGAAAGGCTTGTCTGCAGAAATTCTGGGTGCTCCATCACTGGAAATTTTCAGCATTGGAAGGGACCTTGGAGATCTCCTAGTCCAACCTCCTGCTCAAACAGGAAACCCTGTTTCATTTCAGACAAATGGCTGTCCAGTTTCTTCTTAAAAACTTCCAGTGATGGAGCATCCACAGCTTCTGGAGGCAAATTGTTCCACTGATTGTTATCACTGTCAGACAATTTCTCTTCAGATCTAGGTTGGTTCTTTCTTTCAGGTGTTTTTGGAAAATAGGTCTTCTTTGTGGCAGTGCCTCAAATATTGGAAGGCTGCTATCCTGTTACCCCTAGTCTTTCTTTTCACTAAACTAGACATACCCAATTCCTGCAACCATTCTTCATATAGTTTAGCCTCAGCTATTTGTCCAGAATGGTATGGGGTCTCTTACCTGAGCTGAGGTTGGATTATAAGACCACCAAGTTCCCTTCCATTGCTATTTGTTCTATGTTCTATGAACTCCAAGTTGCTTAGTTTTCTGAGATTAGCCAAGGTAAGCTAGATATCTAGCTGCAATAAACTCTTTTATTCAAGATAGACCACAATTATCTTCCACACCTTGAATTTAATTACTGTTATACACCTACAAGATTGTTTTCAAGTGCTGAGGCCTCACCAGGTGCCACGTCTATCTTTAATCACCAAGTGATACACTGAAGCTACAAAAATAAAGGCAGTGCAGAGCAGCGAACATTACTTTATTTAATATGCTTAAGACGTGTTTAATATACTTCATGAGGATCAAAGAAGAAAAAAAAACCCTCTCCAAAGCAAAGAGGGAAAAAGTTGATAGCCTCTATTTGGGATGGGAGGCAGGGAGGAAATTAAATAAATTCATATAAAGTGCAGTAGCACCATCCTGTGGCCAAGATTAAAAAGTTCATCCTTTTCCTGCACTTTTAAAAGCAGGAGCTAATAAACATTTTCAGAAGTTTTGGCTGATCTAAGACCACCTCAAATTTCCGAAGCTTTTCCTCATAATGCAATTAATGATTTGCCACCTTATCCAAGGATTGAGGTTCCCAAAATATTTTAGTTTTCATTTTCAAAATAACTTCAGAGCAAGAGGATTCTCTTCCTAATCTCTGCTGAGATTATCCCTGCCATTTTTCAGTTTCCTCCTAATACATTTTAGGTTAATTACCCATCTAGTGGTCTATTTTACTTTAACATTACTAGACTGGATGGCAATGATGATGTTTGTATTCATACTGTTTGGCTAATTAGAAGACCTGATGAACATACAAACCTTGCCAGCTTCGTTGAAAAGAGCATGAATTACAAAGGTTTCACTACGTTGAGTTCCAGATACATTTACATTCTTTTTTCCCTTTTTTTCCTTTTTTTTTTTTTTTTGAGATTCACAAAGCTTACTAATCCACTTTCCTTTGTTCCCCAGATCAGAAGTATTAATTCTTCCTACAAAGTAATGTAGAAAGTTAGCACCCACCCCTCCCAGAAGAATGAAATGTTTGAGGAAATATTTAAAAGGCAGAATACTATATTTCCCCTAAAAGAGAAATCTTAAGGGAGACAGAAACTCAGAGCTTCAGCTCCCTGCCCTTGGCCGATATTTAGTGCCCGTTGACTGGGCCATCCTATCTACAAATCAAAAGACCTTCAGCTCCAGGGTCATGGGATTAAGGTATGACCCTCCAGGACACAATAGGATTATCTAGCAGTGGGGCTCACCACATTGCAAAATTACCTGGGGGCAATACATCATCCACCAGGCTTCAACCAAACTTATCTCAGACAAATTCCTAGCATGGGAGTCAGAGGATAGCTAATAGAATACATTTTTTGCACATGAACAGGAAGCTTCAGGACAAGGCCCAAGACCCAAATACCCCTCTCTCTCTCTCTACTCCATGTGGTCAGCTGCACTCGGACCATGTGTTTGATGGTTCTGCTCCATTAAACCATCTTTCCCATCAGCCTCCATGTTTCCAGTGCTTTTCTTCCCACTTGGAACTGAACCAGATGGAAATTTCTTCCAACAGTACTTAATGGATTGGCTGATCTTTGCTAACAATCAGGACAGGTCTTAGAAGACTAATCGAGTCCTTGACTCACTTCTGTCAATGGTTATCTAATTCTTCCCAGAACAAATGACCCATCCAGCGATCCTAAATTACAGTCCTTAATGGGTAAGAAAAGGACAGGGTGGGAAATAAGAGAGAAAGCTAAGAACACTGGATTTAACCCTCCAGCAACTAAATACCAACTGTTTCAAAATGAGGCCAAATATTTATTTGGTTTCATCAACCCAGAGTGCTTTTTTCCTTGAAGATCAAGCCAAGAGGGTCTCATTCAGCCAAACCTAATCAAGTTGATTCGCTGAAGATCTAAGTGGGATTCTAAAACAGGACTCTTTGTTGTAGGCATTCAACAATCTAGAGTGGTCTTTGGTCAACTAAAAATTGGAGAATTAAATATGAGAACCTAGTATAGGAAGCCCCAACCCCCTCCTAGAGAATGAAATATTTTGAGGGAATATTAAAATAGTCAGAATACTATGTTTCCCCAAAGGAAAAATGGAGAAACATGTTCTTAAAGGCAGAAAGTATCCCCAGTCTTCCTGCCATAGGAAAGGCTTCAAACAGAAGCTTAAAGAGGTTGGCCTTTTGGAATGGAGATGTTGTATCTGTTCAGAAAGACTGGGCCAATCTATCCTTAAACAAAATGCCTTCAGCCACAGCTCCCACAGAAGGCTGGAGCTAATGGATTAAAAAGTAGAAAAACAAAGACTTCTAAAATCTACATTCCCCCACCCAAATTCCAAGGATAGGATAGGACCTTTAAGACATAAGAGGATTTATCCACCACCGTTAGAATAGCAAAAGACACAAGGCTCACTATATTGCACAACCCGCTGGAGCATCTCAATCACAAAATCCCAGAACCCTATAAAAATCCATCCACTCACCCAGCCAATTGTTCAGCCACCCCAGAAACATGCTGCTGTCACTAAAGTTTCTGGCATCCAAATAAACAGAGACCTTCTTTCCATGCAGCCTGCCTCCATTTTAATTTCCAGCATCTTTCTTCCATCTTGGAAACAGACCATATTTTCCTTCCAGCAGTGGGAAGCTACTGAAACTTTTACAGCTAGTCCTTGAGTTACAATCATTCATTCAGTGACCGTTTAAAGTTATATCAGCAGTGAAAAAAATGACTTATGATCATTTATCACACTTACAACTGTTGCAACAACTCTTAATTCAACAAACACCTCCACTCAGTGGTGGGATTCAAACATTTTTATGAGCTGTTCTGTGGGTGTGGCTTGGTAGGTGTGGCTTGGTGGGCATGGCCATGTGACTGGGTGGTCATGCAGTGGTGGGATTCTACAGGTTTGCACCTATTTGCTAGAACTGGTTGTTAACATTCTAAGCAGTTCGGAGAACCGGTTGTTAGAAGACATTACTGGGCTAATCCTGTAAGGAAGGCAGGAAGGAAACATTCTGGTGTTGCTTACAGAAACTGCCTCTCCCTTAACCCTTTTTATGTTCTTGGCAGGACTAGGTTTCGAAGGTTGTCATAGCCGGGAGTGGCACTGGGGATAAGCTCCCATTGCTTATAAAATGCTCCCAATGGCGTGCGGCTCAAATAGCCTCTGACAACAAGTCCAACTCCTAGCCTGCGCGTGGCGAAACTGCTCCTAGTGATAGGAAAAGGGCGAAAGGCGGGTCTCTGGTGCCTGAAAACCAGATGCTTCGGGCAGATGGGGCTCGTCAACCTTGTAAGGTAGCCCGTCTAGGGGAAGGAAAACCCTGATTACAAACCTCCGCTGCCTTGTGGATTACCTGCACACGGGAAAGTCTAAGGGAGTAAACCCTGAAAGAAAATCTGGAGTGGAGCCCCGTAGGCGGTTGATCTTTGCACTGCAAGATCTTCCGGCAACTCCTGCAGCCAAGCAGGCGCCAACTGTATCGGCATGTCTTTCCGTTGGATCCGGTCAGCAAGGTTAGAGAGGGGGGTTCCTGGAGACTGGGCATTCTCAGGTCCTCCATATATTCTGCCCAGGCTCGCGTCCTGGAGAGGTCACTCCAGTGCTGCACTGCGGCAGCTCAACACGGGGAGACAGCAGATACCGGTTAAAAGTCCAAGCATATTGGCGTCAGCTTGGATGCTTTGGGCTGTCTCCTGTCGGTGAGAGGAATTCTAGGATTCCACTGGCCAGCTACTGCCCGCCTCAAGCTGGGCAGCCCCCAGTCAATAAGGTGCTGGCCCGCCACAGTCCGCCTACTTCAGTGGGTGCCTGGAGTGTAGGCCAAAAGCCAAAAAACGGACTGTATACTTTGCACCAACGATTACGAATACTAAGAAATCAAAGCCACCAGTGCTGAAACTGGCAACATGGAATGTGAGAACGATGTGTCCTGGCCTATCTTCCGACCTCCAAAAGATTGATGATTCCAGAAAAACCGCTATCCTCAATCGTGAATTGAAGCGATTAAAGGTTGACATAGCCGCACTGCAGGAGATACGACTCCCTGGTGTCGGCAGTATAAAGGAAAGAGATTACACCTTCTTCTGGCATGGGCAGGAACCACATGAGCACAGGCTCTATGGAGTCGGATTTGCTGTCCGGAACTCCCTCATAGAAGCTATAGAAGCACCATCCTCAGGCACACTACGAATCCTGTCACTCCGCCTCAACACCTCATCCGGACCGACAAACTTCCTCAGTGTCTACGCCCCAATGCTCTATTCTGCAGTAGAGGCAAAGGACCTGTTCTACAGGGAACTTGAGACGACGATATGGCAGATTCCTGTAGAGGAGCACCCGTTTCTACTGGGTGACTTCAACGCCCGGGTGGGAGCGGACCACACCTCCTGGCCCCTTTCTTTGGGCCACTTCGGTGTCGGCAAGTTGAATGACAACGGCCAGCGTCTACTCGAGCTCTGCTCTTATAACAACCTCTGTGTCACCAACACCTTCTTCCCGACTAAGCCCCACCATAGGGTGTCGTGGAGACATCCCAGGTCTCACGATTGGCATCAACTAGACTACATCATCACCCGAAGATCGCTTCTGAATCAAGTGCTTGTTACGCACAGCTTCCACAGTGCCGACTGTGACACAGACCATTCTCTGGTCGCCAGCAAGATATGCCTCCTCCCCAAACGTGTTTACCGATTGAAGCAGAAGCCCCGGCCTCGCATCAATACAGTCGGAACCGCTATACCTGAGCTACGTGAACGCTTTGCCAGAACCATCAACGACGCTCTGGAAGACTGTCCAACAGATAGTGCCACGTTGAGGTGGAACCACATCCATGAGGCTATGTTCCAGACTGCTCTCGATACTTTTGGCAGAAAACAAAGGAAACAAGAAGACTGGTTTGAGGCAGGAGCCGCTGTGATTGAACCCGTCATAGCTGTGAAGCGTGATGCCCTTCTCGCCTACAAGAGAGACCCATCCACTAAGACACTCGCAGCACTCCGTGCTGCTCGTAGCGATGCACAAAGGGTTGCTAGGCGCTGTGCAAATGATTACTGGCTTAATCTCTGCCAGAACATCCAGCTTTCTACCGATCTGGGAAATGTGCGTGGAATGTATGAAGGAATGAAAAAGGCTTACGGTCCAAGCGCAATCAAGATCGCCCCACTCAAGTCAGCGGAAGGCCTAGTCATCACTGACCGCAGCAAACAGATGGAAAGGTGGGCTGAGCACTACCAGGAACTTTATTCGAGAAAGACCACTGTCACCGACTCAGCACTTGAAAAAACCTGAGTACTTCCCAGAATGGACGAGCTGGACGCCCCACCCACAATGGAAGAGCTTAGTAAAGCCATCGATTCCCTAGCCAACGGCAAGGCCGTAGGCAGTGACAACATCCCACCTGAAGTAGTGAAGATGGCAAAAGATAGCTCTCTCCTGGCACACCTACATGAACTCTTGCTACAATGCTGGGAGGAAGGAGCTGTATCCAAAGACATGCGTGACACAAAGATTATCATGCTGTACAAAAACGAAGGAGAAAGAAGTGACTGTAACAACTACCGTGGTATATCGCTGCTAAGCCCTGTTGGTAAAGCCTACGCATGTGTTCTTCTCAACAGACTGCAAATTCTCGCTAATCGTGTCTACCCAGAGGCACAGTGCGGCTTTAGAGCCGCCAGATCGACCATCGACATGGTTTTCTCCGTAAGACAACTCCAGGAGAAATGCCGTGAGCAGAGACAGCCGCTTTATCTCACCTTCATAGACCTAACCAAGGCCTTCGACTTGGTCAGTCGAGATGGACTGTTTGCCCTCCTCCAGCGCATTGGATGCCCCCCCAAGCTTCTGAGAACGATCGTGTCCTTTCATGACATGAATGGGACTGTCCAATTCGATGGGTCGTGCTCTGAACCCTTCCCAATTAAAAACGGTGTCAAACAGGGATGCGTTCTTGCCCCTACACTCTTTGGAATATTCTTCTCCTTACTCCTCTCATATGCATTTGACGAGTCTGATGATGGCGTATTCATACGCACCAGGAGCAACGGTGGATTATTCAACATCGTGCGTCTGCGAGCCAAAACGAAAGTTACGAAAGTCCTCATCAGAGAATTACTTTTTGCAGATGATGCCGCCCTTGCTGTGCACTCAGAGGAGGCCATGCAGCGACTTATTGACCGCTTTGCAGCTGCATGCAACAAATTTGGACTAACCATCAGTCTGAAGAAAACAGAGGTTATGTGCCAGGATGTCAGTGGTGCTCCAAGCATCTCTATTGGCGAACACACCCTCATGATGGTAGACAAATTCACCTATCTCGGTTCTACACTTGTGAACAACCTCTCTCTTGACTCTGATTTGAACGCTAGGATTGGCAAAGGCAGCAGCAGCAATGGCCCACCTGAAAAAACGAGTGTGGGACAATGTTATGCTGACTACCAACACAAAGATGCAAATCTATTGGGCAGTTGTTTTGAGTACCCTCCTCTATGGCAGTGAAGCATGGACACTCTACTCTCATCAGGAGCGCAGGCTGAACGCCTTTCACCTTCGTTGCCTCCGCAGACTCCTTCGTATCACCTGGCAAGATCACATAACCAACATTGACGTCCTGGCCAAGGCAGGGTTGCCAAGCATGTATGCCTTGCTGACAGCAAGACGCCTGCATTGGTTGGGCCATGTCATCCGCATGGACGACGACCGTATACCCAAAAGCATGTTTTTTGGAGAGCTTGCCACCGGCACAAGGCGTACTGGACGCCCAGCTCTCCGCTACAAGGACGTCTGCAAGCGAGATCTTAAAGCTGGCGGATTCAACCCCTCTCAGCTCGAGACCATGGCCTCAAATCGCCAAGGTTGGCGAACAGCCACCAGGAACATCATCAAGGCAGCTGAGGAAAGAAGAAATATCCGATGGCGAGAAAAATGGTCACACAGAATGCAAAGGACGAGAGCGGTTCCACCACAGACTCAGCACATTTCATGTCCATTTCCATGACGTGAATTTTCCATGATCTCCCGAGATCGACGCAGCCAACAAAACAACAAGGCAGGACTAGACTTCCGGTCTCAGGAACTTCTCTGGAGTTTTTTTCCCCTCTTTTGCTGGCACTTTGCTTGTGTGGAGTGACCATTTAAAGTTACAGTGGCACTGAAAAAAGTGACTTATGACAGTTTTTTACACTTACGACTGTTGCAGCATCCCCACAGTCACAAGAGGCCAGGCGAGGAGATGCGTGCCTCGAAGTGAGTGATATTGAATTGGCCACACCCAGCCAATAACATGACCAAGCCACGCCCACCCAGTCACATGACCATCAAGCCATGCCCACCACCTAAGCCACACCCACAGAGCCAGTTATTAAAAAATTTGAATCCCAGATCCCTGTGGGCATGGATTTTTTTTTTTTTCTGCAGCCACCCTGCACCTGATTTTTGGGTCTTCTGGAACTCATAGGAGCCCCTGGGGGATGTTTTTGCTCCCAGAAGGCTCCTCCGGTGCTCAGGAAGAAAAGAAACAGAGCATGGGAGGGGCAATCAACATCCCCCACACTCCATTTTGGGACCTTCCTGTCCTCAGAAGAGTCTTTGGGGAGGGGCATTTTTGCTTCCATCAGGCTCCTCTGGGGTTCAGAATGGCAAAAAATGTGGTGTGTGGGGGGGGGCTGAGCCACTTTTTGCCTTCCTGGGCCTCAGCAAAGGGAATCCCGGCACAGCTGATTGTATGTACAGCTGATTGCCAGGAGGGGGAAAAAAAGAAATACCTTAAGGGGCAAGCGTCAGGTGGGCAGAGCAAGTGAGGCGACCAGGCAACCAGGTTTGGGGTGTGGCCAGTCAGAACTTACTACCAGTTTGGCGACCCACACCAAATCCTTGCTACCAGTTCACCCGATCCGGTGCGAACCAGCTGAATACCACCACTGCCTCCACTGTGATGTTCCCCCATTGGGCCCTCAAACTATCTGGCACAGCCGGGTTTCCAGACTCCTGCAGAGAGTCAGAAGGATGGGAACTGACCTCACCTTGGGGATATGATGTTCCAAAGGGCAGGAGCCACAGCAGAGTAGGACCTTCTGCTGGACCCCTCTGGCCAGAATTCCTTGCCCGACAGAGCCCACAGCAGGCCTCCTCTTCCAGTGCAGACCCAGTGGGATGATAATTTATTTTATCTTTTTAGAAAATTTATACTTGCTCATAGCAACACTAGGCAGCTTACAAACAATAAAAACACAGTATAGAAAAAGAAAATAAAAATAAAAAATAATCACCCACCCCCCTACAACAGGGGTGCCAAACTCAAGGCCCGCAGGCTGGCTCCAGGCCTTAGGGTGCTTAGATCTGGTCCATGGGGCCACCCTGGAAACAGCGAAGGACCAGCCCATGGTGTCTCTGTCAGCAAAAATGTTTCTGGCCATGACAGTCTCCTGCAACTCTCTCCCAGCTAAAATAGAGCTCAGGGGCCACTGATGGCCTTCCCAAGATCCGTTTTTGGCTGCAACAGGACTCCATTTTTGCTGGCAAAGGGTTGCAGGAGGCCATCGCAGGCTAAAACGGAGCTCGGGAGCCCATTTTAACTGGCAGATTGCATGGGCCACCACAGCCCCCCAACACTAGTGACATCTAGCTGGCCACACCCATCCCAGCCCCCTGAGGTTAAACACAACCCTAATGCAGCCCTCAATAAAATTGAGTTTGACACCCCTGCCCTACAACAACATATAGTCAAACAAGCCATTTGATGGGCTCCATCCCACTCCGGCTTCCCTGGCCCGCTGGCAAAATCAAGTCTTCAGAGCCTTACAAAAGAATGTAAAGTGGGGACCATCCTTTCTTTCTGAAGGGACAGTTTTTCAAAGAGAAGGAGCTACCATGGAGAAGGTTCTTCTTTTGGATCCCACCAGATGTGCCTCCTTAGATGACGGGACCCACAACATTCCTTACCTCTCAGCTCTCATGGGTAGGGTAAGGTGGATGTGACTGGCAAGAGACAGTCCCTCAGATAACCCTGTCTCAAGCCATGAAGGGCTTTAAAGGTGTGATATCCCGGGACAAGGCACAAAATCCACATAGCCAGTTGAGAATTCAAACTTCCCTTTAAAGCCCCAAATTTCCCTCCAAACGCTCCCATGTTCTTGGCATGTCCCAGAGCAAAGTGCTCACACACACACATGCCAAGCTTCTGGCTGCACACAGTCCAGTGAAAGAAAGGAACAGGGAAATGAATCCACAAGGCAAGGAACAATGAGTCCACGAAGCAAGGAAGAAGCAAGCAGTCCCACAAACTCCAAATGTCTTCAACAGCACACCAAACTCTACCAATTCAGCGTTTGTTCCCGACAAACACCCCTCTCCACAGTGTCTTCTTAATTCTCAGTGCCCATGTGTGCCTTGTGAAGAGGGGTGGGGCACTCTTCTCCCTAGTCATAAAGTCAGTCTGTGCTGTTCCCATCTTCTCTCCACTCTCCGTGTTCAGGGATCCAGAGGGGCGGTCCTTGCTCATCACCTGAGCTCCATCGCTCTTCGTCTCCACTGCCTGCCCTCTCTCGGTCACCCTTTCCTTATTCCTCCCTTCTAACAAGCCATCCCAATCCTGAGGGGCCCTGGACTGCCTCGGCCTGCTCCTCCCCATATTCCTCCAAAGCCAAGGAAGCTGCCCCCTTGATCTCCTATCCGCTCCAGCTCTGGCTCAAGCATGCCAAAAGGAGACAACCAGCACTTTGAATTGCACCTGGAAGCAGGCCGCTGGATTTGGAACCAAGGGGAGCTTCTGGATGCTTTTCAAGGGCAGCCCCATGTCGAGCATGTTGCAATAGTCAAGACAGGAGGTGACTAGGACATCAATGATCTTATGGTTATCATAAGAAAAATGCAATGCATGTGGAATATTTCCAAATATGAACATTGCCTCATTCATGTTTTATCGTGGCTCTATTAAACAAGTCATTTTAAAGGAACCTGCGTCACAACGGCAAGGCATAGAAAAATGTAGAGCATTGATTCTCAAGAATCACTCAAGATATGTGGACTTTTGACTCCCAGAATTCCTCACCTAGACTGGCTGAGGAATTCTGGGAGTTAAAATCAACGTCTCTTCAAATTGCCAAGGTGGAGAAACACTGGATAGGTAAAGGTAAAAGTAAAGGTTCCCCTCACACATCTGTGCTACTCGTTTTCCGGCTCTAGGGGGCGGTGCTCATCTCCGTTGCAAAGCCAAAGAGCCAGTGCTGTCCGAAGACGTCTCCCTGGTCATGTGGCTGGCAGGACTGAACCACTGAAGGAGCATGGAACGTTATTCCCTTCCCACCAAAGGGGTCCCTATTTTTCTCCTTGCATTTTTACATGCTTTCAAATGGCTAGGTTGGCAGAAGCTGGGGCAAGGAACGGGAGCTCACTCCATTACGCGGCGCTGGGGATTCAAACCACCGAACTGCCGACCTTTCTGATCGACAAGCTCAGCGTCTTAGCCATTGAGCCACCGCATCCCTTAAACACTGGGTACAGCCATCTAAATATGTCAATCGATGGGAGAAATATTCACAAGAGATTTCCTGAGTTGCTACTCGGTCTTCAGGTTTCGTGTGTTTTCTCTTACTTCTGCTGTTTACAAAAATTAGGAGATTGTCCTCAAGTGCTTCGCAACGCTCTCTGCAGCTGGTTCTTCTCTGCAAGTTCTTTTCTTCAGTTTTTTTGGTTCTTCAGCTTTCAACTGAAGTTGAAGGTCATTGCTCTGAGAAGGAAGGTCTGGGGGCCCTTTACGGTCACCATGATCTGCCATGGGTTTGTCTGGCAGCGTTCCAAGATGTGGGATACAGCCAAGACTCTTAAATCAAAACAGACACAGAATAACAGAATAACTAAATAACTATCAGAATTACTAACAGAATAACTAACAGAATAACAGAATAACTATCAGAACAACTAACAAAAATAACAGAGTTTGAAGGGACCTTTGAGAATCTTTACAAATCCAAATACATTTCCATGCCAAAGTGTGTATGTATGAATGGAAACAGAGATCGATCCTGTCTTCTTCTTGGGAAGATTATTCTAGCTGACCAGACATTTTATGCTTGCATGGAGTTCACAGAAATATTTTTATTTTACTTATCAATACAGTAGAACCTCTGGTCACGATCATAATTCATTAATCATGGTCAGAAACATTCGTGACCAGAGGTTCTACTGTATATCAAATGTATATACCCACTCATTAAACAAGTGACTCTAAGTGGCACTTAGCAAAGCTAAAACAAAAGTTAATAAATTCCAAAAGTAATAATAATTATTTTTAAAAAACATTAAAGACTATTAAAAAACCCCAAGGCTAAGAAGTAGAAATAGCGTAAGAAACTGCAATGAAAACATCACCAAAGATACTTTGCAATTGACAAAGTCTAGCATTTAGTAAAGAGCAGAAAGCAAATATATATCATGACATTGGGTAGAGTTTAGAGAACCATGCCTAAAATTCACCTATTATTCACTGGTCTTAATAAAAAGAGAAGGTTTAACTGCAATAGATATTTTCACCCAATCTTGATTAATTAAGCTTATAAAATCTAGCACCCAGGAGGCATCTGTTCATTGTCCTTCCAACGTTG
Source organism: Laticauda colubrina (assembly GCA_015471245.1). NCBI lineage: Eukaryota > Metazoa > Chordata > Lepidosauria > Squamata > Elapidae > Laticauda > Laticauda colubrina. The sequence continues at coordinate 3,690,971 of BLBF01000077.1, read as the reverse complement.
ATCCAATAATATGAAGCACAGATTATACAGGCACCAATTTTATCAGCTCACTGTATTTATCCGTCTTTCCTCGGCTCCATCATCTTCACCCTTTGGTATAGGAGAACTTTGGCCCGCATCTGAAAGAGATATTCCTTGTCAGTAGCTCTGGGAAGGCGCCTCGTAACTTTGAACAGTTGCAAAGAACTGTTCAGAATTACCCGGGTTCTCCTACCTGCTCAAAGCTTCTATCTCTGCCAAACTGCAACCAGAAATCTAAATCAAGTCATTTAAGATTTGCAAAGCTGCACATATTTCTTCTCCTGGCCAGCTGTAGACGTCTGCCACTAGATGACACTAGTGGTGCAACATACAATCCTGCGTTTAAGTTAAAGTGGGGGGAAGGGAAAGGTTTTGAGACAGCATAAAGAATGTTGCTTCCATCCCATAATATGCAATCAGAATGGCTTGGGCCTGGAGATGTGGCTGCTCTGATCTCCTCCAAGACACAAAGCAGCTATCTTTTCGGTTTCTCTTGAAAACTTTTATTAAGCTCCAGCAAAAGATAAAATACTAAACAAAGCAGAAAGAGAGGAGTTATGAAGAGCAGACTTCAAGTTCTCTGGAAGGGTCTAACAAGATAAACTATTGCCTTGGCCGGCAGCAAGAAGTGGGTTTTCTGCATGTGTGTCTTTTTAATCCATTCCCTTGTTTATATTGCTGTGATTTGATTTTTTTTAATGGGTTTCTTGTTTCAACAGCAAATTATTTTGTTAGAATTCAGAAAGGGAAACGGTAAAAGACTGACAATAAAATAAATACAGTGCAAAATGGGAAGGATTTCAGGGAGGGGTGGGCCCCTATGTAACCTGGGGATTTCAACTCCCAGAATTCCTGGGCGAGCCATGTTTAGGAATTCTGGGAGTTGAAGTCCAGAGAACATAAAGGCGTCATAGTTGCTCACCTCTAATCTTAGGGAATCCCATAGGAATTCACTCTGGGAAATTGACTGACTCTATTTCTGATAGGTAAAAATAACAGATTAAAAACTGAATGATTTTTAATCAATGGTTGGAAAAGAAAAACAGAAATTAGAAATTAACAAAGCCAAAAGCACCAGCCTGAGGATGGCGAGTGGGATCTCGCCAAAACGTCGCCAAGATACTCTTAATCTTACACAGGAAAAGACCCAAACAACCAAGACCTACATACATACATACATATTCATATATTTTCATTTATATATATGTGTAGATAGATAGATAGATAGATAGATAGATAGATAGATAGATAGATAGATAGACAGATATAGATATAAACATATACATATAGATATACATATAGATATATACATATACATATAGATATAGATATATAGAGAGGGAGAGAGAGAGAAAAAAACATACATGAACATATGAATATGGAGGGGAAGGAGTGAAGAAGGGGGTTGTTATAATGATAAGATATATTATGCATAGTAGTTTAAAATAAGAATGTAATGTAATTATTGGGAAGGAAATTGTATTGACCATAAATATTATGACACAAGATATTTGTACCCAAAAGACACACTGTTTAAAGGAAAGATGGAATGTTTGTAAAAAAAAATTTTTTTAAAAAAAAGAAACTGAATTATCTGAGTATCTCAGAGAGATATCAAAGACAACCTGTAAAAAATAATCACAGAGAGGGCCAGTTTGATACTGTGATTAAAGCAGGATTTATATTTGCCAAGACTGACTCTAGAAACGGGCAATATTTTCATCCAGGAACAAAGAGCATTTGTGAAGTCTGCAAAGGCAAGCGATCCTCGCAGTTACGACAGTGACAAAAAAAGTAACTTTGCAACCAATCTTCACATTTAGGAGCTTCACAAGTCTTTAAAGCAAAGGAAAGCTGAAATCTGATCAAAAGCACATGTACGTTTTGCTTAATAACCAAATGGCTGGTCCCAACTGGAGTCATTCAACAGGAACCACATTTAAACTAATTCTTACATAGGTGCTTTACAGCCTTGGTGTTCTGACCTAGGCTTCCTTAGAAAGCATAAAACGCAATCTTAGCCCTGGCAAAACCTCTTTTACTTCCATGGCTGTGAATTACGTTCATTCACAGCCTGCAAGGCTTCCCAAACAGTCTTTCTGGGAATGTTTAGAAACACCCACCTTATCACACTTGGAATGCTGCCAGAGAACGAATTGCCAAACGTAGGGCAAGGCCAAACTTGACAGAGAGTCAAACAGAACTTGAACTGACCAGACGAACTAATTGCTTCCTGCAAAAGCTCACATCCCGTTCACTCCTTTTTTGTTTTGAGAGGGGGAAAATCATCTCCGAGGTGTGGCCTTACTCCTGAGTGTACCCTGCTTTCTCAATTGTTCTTGTTTTCTGGTAGTCCTGAGCATGCGCAGGCTGGGAACCGGTTGCAGAACTCCCCTGCCTCACTGCTGTCTGAGTCTGAAGGCAGCTGATGACTGCCAGCCTGCCCATCCCTACATCCAATGCAGAGCCCTCATCCAAGCCCTCCTCAGCCTCCAAGACTGGCCCAGGTTCCTCCCCAACCTCCTTGCTTCTGTCCAACTCTGTTGTCATCAGCCAGCAGTGGGCCACAACACTTGTGAAGATAGTAAATGCAAGTATTGGTAGCTAAAGTTACTTTTTCATCACTGTCGTTACTGCGAGCAATCACTGAAGAAGGCAGTCACTAAGCAAGGACTCCTAAATTATTTTTCTTCTTGCAAAAAGGACCAGAGAAACAGATACGCAGCCATAGTAGTGCAAAACACATCTGCCAATTTCCTAAAATGTGATTTATTGTTCAAATACTCTCAAGAAGCCCTCTGCAATTTTTACATTCAATTATGAAGAATATAAATGGACAAGTGCGTCGAACATCATGGTTCTTCAACTCACTTTTTGGAAAGCGAGTTTGTTCCAACTGGATTTTGAGCCAGATGTTAATGCGCTGAGTCCAGTCTCCAGGTGCTTCCACTTCCCACAGCCGAGGCTGCTCCTTCGGGTAAGTTTCCAAGAACTTTTGACAAACTAAATAGGGAAGACAAAGAACACAAGAAGTAATGATATACAATCATACCTCGGTATTCGACTGCTTCAAAACTCATCAAATTCGGTATTCGACACATTTCGAAGGAGAAATCTCATCCCAGCATTTGTCTTTCTCTTAATAGTTGACATGCAAGGAAGAACATAGCTGTGTCAAGATTCCAAGTAATACATCTCCTTCAATGAAAACTCCGAGGCAGGCATGTTCCTCAAAAAACATTTTATTAGCTTGGAACTACTTTGAAGATTTAAATAAAATCATGTTGAAATATATATGGCAAGGTAAGAAAGCGTGAATAAAGTTGAAACTCTTATAAGATGCTAGAATTAGAGGAGGATTTGGTTTGCCTGATTGGTAGTTGTATTGCCAAGCTACAAACTTGACATGGGCTAAGGAATGGATAACATTAAGAAATACTAGATTGTTGACACTAAGAAGGACATGATCTGTTGTTGGGGTGGCATGCTTTTCAATGGTATAAAGGAACGAAAACACAGGGGTATTTGAGAAGACATTATATACGGGAGTCTCTGTGGTTAAACTGGGAGAAGATGAAAAGACAATGTTATTTGAAAATTCCAGTCTGGCTATCGACTATTGAAGCATTTTCTTATCCTATAATATATAAAAAGGAACAAACAGTTAGATATGGTGAAATATTGAATGAAAAGGGTGAACTTAAAACTATGCAAAAACTAGAGGAACAAGGTATAAAGATGAATTGGTTTTCTTATGCGCAAATACATTCAAGGTATGATAAAGATTTTAAAACAGAAGGTTTTTATGATAAATTGACTGATTTGGATAAGATTTTGACAGGTACTGATGAAAAAGTGATTAAAAGATTATATGGATATTTGCTAGAAATTAAACTAGAAGAAGAACAAGTTAAAGAAACTATGATTGCTTGGGGAAAGAATTTTGGATATGGGATTGACTTAGAGAAATGGGAAAAATTGTGGTCTCAAAATTATAAAATGACAATGTCAACAGCATTTGAAGAAAATTTGTATGAGATGTTTTACAGGTGGCATTTTCCCCTGACAAGAAAAGCAAGAATGTTCAAGAATAAATCCGAGAAATGTTGGAAATGTCATCAGACACCTGGCTCATATTACTGTATGTGGTGGACTTGTGCGGATGCTAAAAAATACTGGACTAAAATTCACACGTGGTTGGAAAAAATGACAAAAAAACATATAGATTTAAAATAAGAGATATTTTTATTGGGAATTCTACCTGATACATAGAGCAAAGATTTAAAATATTTGATTGTAAATGTATTAACAGCAGCTAGGATTGTATTTGCGAAAATTGGAAAAATGAGAGAATCCCATCGGAGGATGAAACTATTAAAAAAATATTGGAATGTGCTGAAATGAGTAGATTGACATTTGAAATTAGAGAACAAGAGGATAAACAATTTTATAAAATTTGGGATCTTTTCTATCAATGGCTAGATAATAAAATATAATAATAGAACATGTAGAATTCTAGAAAATAATGAATATATAAAGATGTATTTCTTTTCTTTTTATATTATTATATATAGAAAATGTATTTGGGATAGATTTGGAAGGACTATAAGAATTGTTATAAAATAAACTAAGTAAACTATAGTTATCTCGCAAGGTATGAATAAAATTATAGTCAAATGATTGATCAATAATAATACTAGGGTATTCAATTTTTGAATTGATAATATGAGTTATTGTGTAATGTAACTCTAATTGAGACTATGAAATCGATGCACAAAAAATATGTAAACCAACCGACACACAGCTTGTACACTTATGGAAGAAAGTTGGATGTTTTTATGTTTTGTTTGTTTTTGTTTGTCTTTAAAAATCAATAAAACTTAATTAAAAAAAAAACATTTTATTAAAGGTAAAGGCTCCCCTCGCACATAATTCATGCAAGTCATTCCTGGCTCGAGGGGGCAGTGCTCATCTCCGTTACAAAAACAGAAGAGCCAGCATTGTCTGAAGACGTCTCCATGGTCACGTGGCCAGCATGACGAAAGGCCAAAGGTGCACAGAATGCAATGACCTTCCCATCAAAGTGGTCCCTATTTTTCTACTTGCATTTTTTATGATCTTTCGAACTGCTAGGTTGGCAGAAGCTGGGACAAGTCATGGGAGCTCACTCTGTTACGTGGCACTAGGGATTTGAACCGCCGAACTGCCGACCTTTCTGATCGACAAGCTCAGCATAGTAGCCACTGAGCCACTGCACCCCTTGTAACATTTTATTGGGACCTATCCAATTGGCAGAGACTTGGGAGGAAAACCGGCTCAAGGTTCCCTCCAGTTTTATAACCAATTAAAAATAAACCTTTTGTTACTTTCCCACAGTCTCCAGTCACATGGTCCAATCGGCATGTAGCCCAATTGCTAGGAGACCCACCTTTCAAACACCTGTACCAACAACCTTTATTCCCAGAGAAAAGAATTTTATCTTGGCTACAACACCCCAGCTACCTCTACATCTCCCACCCGAGACCCTTAGCTACAGGCTGTGTCAGTCCTGAAGCAACAACAAAGAGAAACCTCCGTAGAGGAAAGCTACAAAAAAGGAAAATGGCCATAATTAAGCCAGCTTCTGGGTTGACAGATGTCTTGTGATTCACTAATTCTTCAAGCCAAAATAGTGGGCCACATGGTAAGTCACATGGTTTTCTCGGTACCCATTGGTCTTAGTATTCGTTGCATCTTCAGAACAAATCACAGATGGGTATCTCAGTAACATGGTGATCTGACCAAGGCTTCCTGAGACCATAATTAAGCACACGCTTAGTCCAAACAACTCTTGCTTTATTTGGGAATTATCTGCATTCCCAGCCCATAATGAGTCCCAAACAGTCCCTCAAGATAAGCACCCACCTTTATCTTCTTTGAATTGCTGCCAACAACTAAAGGGCCAAATGAACTGTAAAAATCCAACTGAAGTACAAAATCCACACAGACCTTCAAGGATTAATCCAAACAGAGCGAATGACTTTGCTTCCTGCAAAGGTTTCTGTACCTTTGCCTGTCCTTTATACCTTATAGGAGAGGCAATCACCTCCAAGCCTTACTCCCGAGTCACCCCTTTTATCTCAGCTGCTCTTGTCTTCTAGCAGCTCAGCACACACGTGCACTGGGAGCAGGCTCCCCTTAGTCCTCTGCCTCGCTGCTCTCAGACTCCGGAAGCTCCAGAATCAGCACCCCACTTTCCAGATGCTCCTGGCCCCATCTCTGCATCGGATGCAGGACCCTCGTCCGAGTCCTCTCCAGACTCCTGGACCAGTCCCTGTTCCTCCCCATTGTCCAATTCCACTGCTGTCTGCACAGGCTGCCGGCGAACCACAACACTCTTTAGGGTTTCCTGCCTGAGCAGGGGTTGGACTAGAAGACCCCCAGGGTCCCTTCCAACTCTGTTACTGTTATTCTTCTTGCTATGAACTTGCTATGTTCCAACAACCATTTAGGAGAAAACAGCAGGGACAAATTGTCATTTTCTGTGCGGAACTGATCTTTTTAACATCATAAACTTGCATGTTTTATTTCACTTCATTTAAATATCTGAGTCTGTGAAGGAGCCTTAAGACTGTGATCTGATGAATGCCGGCCTGGGACTTCTAAGGATTCTTGCATAACATTTACTAACAACATTTGGAAGCAGAGAAAACTCCTGTCTGGAAGGTTTGATTTATGGCTTCCGGTCAACCCTCAGCTTTTCTTCACCCGGCATCTGGGCCTCCCCTTCTCTTAAGAAAAAGCCATTTATCAGAGTAGACACTGCACAGCTGTTTCTAAGGAGAAGAGCCTCCAACAGTATGACTAATGTCAGAGATTATTCCAACAAAAATAAGTTAAGAAAGATTGTGTCGGCTTAATTGAAGACAGCGCTGGAAGTTTTCATGTTTTAGGAATCAATGCCATTTTCATTATGGATCGCTGCACTGAAAAAGGAAGATCTAGACTTACAATCAACAGGTCACTTAGCAACCATTTGAAGTCATGATGGACCCCCGAAAGGGGCTTGCAACTTAATTCTGAAGTTCTGGATGTGACCACATTTCAGATACTCAGCAACTGGCCCAAAATTGCCAGCTGTTTTGCAACATCCCACATTAATGATGTCAAGGCGTAGTGGCTATTATGCAGTATTGCATGCTAATTCGCTGCTGACTGCCAGGAGTTCGATTCTGACCAGCTCCAGGTTGACTCAGCCTTCCATCCTTCCAAGGTAGATAAAATTAGGGCCCAGATTGTTGGGGGGAAGAGGCTGACTCTGTAAACCACTTGGAGAGGGCTGGAAAGCACTATGAAGTGATATATAAGTCTAAGTGATATTGGGAGGGAAGGAAGGAAGGAGCTGTGAGCTGTAGTGGCACAGTGGTTAGAATGCACTGCTGCAAGATAACTCTGCCCACTGCCAGAAGTTCAATCCTGACCGGCTCCAGGTTAACCCATCCTTCCATCCTTCCAAGATGGGTACAATGAGGACCCAGACTGTTGGGGGCCAGAGGCTGACTCTGTAAACCTCTTAGAGAGGGCTGGAAAGCACTGTGAAGATATATAAATCTAAGTGATATTGGGAGGGAAAGAAGGAAAGACGGAAGAAGGGAGAGAGGGAGGGAAGGAAGGAGCTGTGGTGGCACAGTGATTAAAATGCACTGCTGCAAGCTAACTCTGCCCACTGCCAGGAGTTTGATCCTGACTGGCTCAAGGTTGACTCAGCCTTCCATCCTTCCAAGGTGGGTAAAATGAGGGCACAGATTGTTGGGGGCAAGAGGCTAACTCTGTAAACTGCTTAGAGAGGGCTATAAAAGCACTCTGAAGCGGTATATAAGTCTAAGTGTTATGGCAATGGCTATTCTCTTCTATTCTGTTCCATATTCTATTCTATTCTATTCATTTTTCTATTCATTTTGATTTGGGAATGGCATAAGAGGCCTCTACGCTGCCCACAGAGGCTAACTCTGGCAAAAAGCTCTCTCTGCTGATTTCTTTCCCAGCTCCTCCTCAAAATACTGAATCTTTATCTTGGGGCTGTTTGTTGTGATCTGTTGTGGCTCGCTGGAAGCTGGTGCGGACAGCAGCAGAATTGGACAATGGGGAAGAGCAGGGACCAGTCCAGGAGTCTGGGGAGGACTCAGATGAGGGTCCTGCATCTGATGCAGAGATGGGGTCAGGACCATCTGGAAGTGGGGTGTTGATTCCAGAGCCTCTGGAGTCTGGCAGCAGCGTGGCAGAGGACCAAGGGGAGCCTGTTCCCAGTGTGTGTGTGTGCAGAGCTGCTAGAAGGCAAGAGCAGCTGAAACAAAAGGGGTGACTCGGGAGTAAGGCTGGAGGGTGATTGCCCCTCCCATAAGGTATAAAGGACAGGAAAAGATAGAGAAACCTTTGCAGGAAGCAAAGTCGTTCGCTCTGTTTGGATTAAACCTTGAAGCTCTGTGTGGACTTTGTACTTTGGTTGGATTTTTACAGTTCATTTGGCCCTTTAGTTATTGGCAGCCATTCAAAGGAGATAAAGGTGGGTGCTTATCTTGAGGGACTGTTTGGGACTCATTACGGGCTGGGAATGCACATAATTCCCAAATAAAACAAGAGTTGTTTGGACTAAGCGTGTGCTTAATTACAGTCTCAGGAAGCCTTGGTCAGAACATGATCCTTGCTTGTGTGGATTCCTAATATTTAAAATCTTGTACTTTTATTGAATCTTCAAACTTTACCTTTTTCCATTTCAGCCGAAAGAGGACAGCTGAGTCCCAAGGCATCCTCCGAGGGGAAAGACTGACAGAAATCCTGAAGTATCTGTATCCCAAGTCCACATCTTCTAAACTTCTTTCGTACAAACATGGTGTCCAAAACAGGGAGCATGTAACACTGGCTGGTGTGTCCATCACACAAATTTCCTGCACGCAGAGGACAAAAAACCAACCAACCAGAAAAGGAACTCGTGAACAATTTCTTACTGAATGAATATCCTTCTCATAGCTGAAATACATGGCCTGTTTTGAAGACATTTCTCATTTGTTCTTCAAGAAATGCTTTGGGTCATCACTTGCCTGGTTAAAAGTTCTGGAGAACTTAGAAGGATTTCCTCTCCATGGAGAGCAACAACCAATGGATGGAAGTTTGGCAGAGGGAGATTCCAGATGTGAAATATGGAGGCATAAATTAGACCTATTAAGCAGTGGAAGAGACTGTATCTTGCTTCTATTTATTTAGTCACCTGTCCAGTTAGTCATGACTTCTGCCAACTCTTTGGACAACCCCATATCAAGGGTGGGATTCTACCTGGTCGGACCGGTTCTAAAGAACTGGCTGTTACAATTCTGTGCAGTTTGGAAAACTGACAAATTGCACCACTGGATGGCCACACCCCTTCCCGCCCACTCACTCCTTACCTGGCATGTGCACCATCCAACTTGCCTGCATTGTGCCTTTGCCTATTTTTGGTAAGTTACTATTTTTCCTTTTTTTTTTTTTTTTTACCATCAGCTGTTCCGCTCTGCCAGGAGATTTAGATTAGTTAGAAAGCAAGAAGTCATTGGATTTCTTCTTTTCTAGCTAATCTAAAAGCAGTGCTGAACCTTCCTTAGGACTGAAGCTTCTATTTTTCAGTGCAGACTCAGGTAGCAGATTACAGAAAGCTAGATCTCTGAGTGAATATGTGATTCTATGAGCAACTCAATCTGCCTGCCTGCTTTGCCTGCGTTGGGGTAAAAGTTCCTCTTTTTTAATAAAAAAAATCAATATTTACATAAATGGTATGTTGTGAGTTAATTTTGTGACTTTGCTTGCAAGCAAATTTTGTGTGACAGACTCAGGCAGCAGATTACAGAATGGTAGATCTCTGAGTGAATCTGGGAGCAATTCAATCTGCCTGCCTGCTTTGCCTAATTTTGGGTAAAAATTCCTCTTTTTTTAATAAAAAATTCAATATTTACATAAATATTTACAATATTTACATACAAGCCACGCCCAGCCAGTCACACCAAGCCATGGCCCAGTCAGCAAACCATGCCCCCCCAGTCATATGACCACCAAGCCACACCCACAAATTAGGCCCCCAGAACCAGTTGTCAAGAAATTTGAATCCCACCCCTGCCCCATATTGATTTTTGGCCTATTTCCAGAAGCACTTTGCCCTTGCCCTCTTCCTAGGGCTGAGAGAGAGTGACCGGCCTAAAGCAGAACAAGAAGTCATGTTTTCTGGCTCCTCGTTCCAGCACTTCAACTACTAACCCAAAGTAATTCTTGATTTATCACTTTAGGTCAGCGTTTCTCAACCTCAATTCAGGTAGTCTTCGACCTACGACCACAACTGAGCCTAAAACTTCTGTTGTTCAGTGAGACATTTGTTAAGAGAGTTCTGCCCCATTTTACAACCTTTCCTGCCACTGTTGTTAAGTAAATCACTGCAGTTGTTCAAGTTAGTAACTTGGTTGTGAAGTGAATCTGGCTTCCCCATTGACTTTGCGTATCAGAAGGTCGCAAAAGGGGACCACGGGACCTTGGGGATGCAGCAACGGTCATAAATATGAACCAGTTGCCAAGCATCTGGATTTTGATCATGTCACCCATGGGGATGCTGCAAAAGTAACTGAAAAATTCTTACTTTTTTCAGTGCAGTTGAACTTTGAACAGTCCCTAAATGGACTGTTATAAACCAAGAACTACCTGTAGCTTTAAGATATATGGCCCAGAATTCCCCATGCTGCATGCTGGCTGAGGGATTCTGGGAGTTGTTTTATAAATGGCTAGAAAATAAAATTAACTAAAAGGGATTAGATGTAATTATAAAGCAATAAGAGAAACTAGTGTAATATACTGAATATTACTTAGATTATACATATGGGAATGCGATGAGTATTATATGGTTATACCGTTAAGAAGAATATTATTAGTAATTGTTAGGCACATGAAATGTGTACCTAATCGACACACGATTGAAATGGAATGGATTTATTGTACGTTAAAAATAAAATAATTGGGGGAGGGGAGAAGCTCTTGTTTTAGAGAAGTCTTGAGTAGAAGTCCATAGAAGCAAGTTCTCATTTCCTTCCCTGATCTCATTCACAGATTATTGGGCTTACTCGTGGCCTCATTCACTGCCCAGCCATGAAAAGTATGAGTTTGCAATTACATTTACAAGGCAGCATCGGTTCTTCCACAGTGCAAGAATTTTGCAGCATAAGGCACCCCTTTGGATGGGTCTCATTGCTGCCCCGTTAACTCATACGGCTGGAACGGATGGACAGAGCTAAGAAAAGCACAAGGTCTCCCATGAGTCAAGAAACCCAACGCAAGTTGGACTGCCTGGCAGGCCAAGAGATATGTCACACTCCAGCCATGAGATACCCTTCCCCATTTGGGGAAGCTTGGCAGAGTCCGTGCATCAGGGCCACTATGGCCTTAAAAGGGGATTGTGTGTTTTCGGTAGCACCATTCCACATTGACTCTGTCATGGTCAATACAACCAGCCTTTTAGCATCTCAACCATTCACTTAAGAGAATAACAGAGTTGGAAGGGACCTTGGAGGTCTTGTAGTCCAACCCGCTGCTCAAGCAGGAGACCTTATACCATTATGGACAAGTGGCTGCCCAATCTCTTTTTGAAAACCTCCAGCCTTGCCCCAACAAAGCAAGAACTACCACCAAATTCCCAGAATGGGGTCGGTGAGTGAAAAGAACACTCCAGACAGTGAAACATGGGGTCCCAAGAGAGTGACAATTTATCACAATCAACTGATACACACAAATCAGGAAGACAAAGGTCTGACAAAACTAAATGGACTCGCACAGAAGAGGCTTTCTTTTGGATGTCTTATGCCTGCAACTTCAAGCCACATCAACCAGATGAAAATAGGGATGCAATGAAAAATAGGCAGGGAATGTATTCGGCAAAACAAGAAAACAAGAAAAATAAAGTAAAAATGTGGGACTCTCCTTGTTCAGTTTCCACCCATTATTCTTTGTCTGACTTTCAGGTGCTTTGGAGAATAGCTTGACCTCCTCCTCCTCTCTGTGGCAGCACCTCAAATATTGGAAGATGCTCTCCTGTCTCCCCTGGTCCTTCTCTTCACTAGACTAGCCAGGCCTAGTTCCTGAAACTGTTCATCGTATGTTTTAGCCTCCAGCCCCCTCATCATCCTGGTTGCTCTTTTGTGTGTTCCATCACTGAAAGTTTTGGACAAGAGATTGGACAACCATTTGTCTGGGACAATCTCAGGCAGGGGTCCCCAAACTTGACAACTTTAAGACTGGTGGAATTCAACTCCCAGAGCTGGCTGGAGAATTCTGGGAGTTGAAGTCCACAAGTCTTAAAGTTGCCAAGTTTGGAGACCTCTGGTCTAAGGCATCTTGCCTTGGCCTGGAGTTTGGACTAGAAGACCTCCAAGGTCCCTTCCAGCCTTACAATACTGTTTTAAGGGAAATTAAAGAAAGATGCCCTCATGTAGCCTGCTCCCTGGGAAAACCTTTCATCTCTTTGGTCAGGCTAAATGACCAACCTACAATTCCAGCAGAGTGGGAAACAGCAATTGGAAAGGCAGAGACAGCAGACATCCATGAATGCTCTGGAAACATCCAGCAGCCCAGGGAAAGTACTACCACAACCTACCCCACATCTAAAGGATGCAAACCAAACCCAATTGTACATTCAAGCTTGGCCCCTAATTAACAAGCTGGCTTGGAGATGTTGGCCTGGAGAGATCTTTTGCAATGAGTGACTATCTTTGGTCAAACTGGAGAGGGCAGGATGCTACTGACAGGAGCCCAAAGTCAATGCATTATGGGGTTCTATGCACTCCTGCTGACACTTGGAAGAATGCAGCATACCTGGTGGCTTCAAATTCACTACAGAAAGGCATGGCTTGGCTGACCGTAGGCAGGGGTAGGTTTCTACCAGTTCTGTCCACTTCTGTAGAACCAGTAGCTCTGAAGAGCAGTAGACATAGAACCAGTTCTATGTCTGCTGATATGTTTGCCTACCCGGGCTCTTATCTGACCTTTGTTTCCTGATTTTTTTCAACTTCAGCTGCCGTGCGAGGCACAGCTGCCATTAAAAAAGCAGGAAAAAATGGCTTTTTGAAAGGCTGCTTCTCTGCATGCAGCATGCTGATGACGATTTACAGGCCAGCGTGCAGAGAAGCACATCATAAATCACCAAACCTCGTAAATGACCGAAGTGGTAGTTAACCCTGTCGGATCCCATCCCTACGGAAGGCCGTAGGCATTCCTTTCATTATATTATACCCATGATGGCAAACCTATAGCACATGTGCCAGAAGTGGCACACAGGGCCATTTCTGCCAGCATGTAAGAGGTCACCTGGAACAGACCCCTGCACATGCATGCACCTCCTGCCAGCCAGCTGATTGTTGGGTATCTGATGTGCATGCGCAGGGGGAGAAGCACATGTGGGAGATGCAAGCACATGAGCAGGGGACAGGGGGCATGTGCAGGGGCGTCATGTATGCATGAGCAGAGGCGTGTGGCACGGGGGACTGCGCATGCATGAACAGAGGCATGTGGTGCATGCACTAGGGCTCACGCATGCATGCACAGGGGGAGTTGTGCGTGCATTGCATTATGGGTGCAGGCATGCATGTGCATGCACATTTCGGCACAAGATGAGGAAAAGATTAGCCATCACTGTATTATACAGTATGCTCAGTTTTGCAAGATGGTATTGTTATGAATCTGTCAACCAATTAGTTGGGTTGGCAATATATAAACCAACGATGTATGTTTGTAGCTTTAAGACAAAATCACTGCATTGGTTTATACTATATTCCAATTGGTTGATTCTGTTGCAAATTACCATAAGAGGGAGCTGGAGATCATAGCTTGCTCTCTCTGACATTCTGTCTCTCTGAATTCTGTTGCTTATAACTTTGATATTTTTGTATACTGTAAATGACAAAGGCAACCGGTAAGAAGACTTTGTGATTGGATATTCTTTGGACTGTGAAACGTACATGACCTGGACTGTTTGTTGGACTGTGCTATTTCTTAAAGTAAATTTTAATTCAATTTAGTGTACCTGTGTGTGGCTGGATAATTATTTATAACTATTCTCATAAATGTTTCCATGTGCATATTCTTGTTACTCAAGGGTTATTCTGTACATATCATTTAAAAAAACCAAAATGTATATGAAAGACAAAAGAAAAATGAGAAGAAAGATGAGGTTGGGTCTGCCATGGGTTTAGAACTCAGAAATTATTTCTGCTACAGGCAGCTTGTGAAAAACTTTGAGTGGTGATGGTGGCCTAGAGGTGGAGCTCTCGCCTCACAATCATGAGGCGATGAGTTTGATCCTAGGCAGAGGCAGATATTTCTCTCTCTCTGGGCACATTGAGAATATATCTCCTGAACAAAACTCTGCACTGGCAACCAGAAGGGCATCCAGCCATTAAAACACTCTGCTAGCTCCATTCAGTTGTCCAGATTCCACCCCGCAAGGGATTATGGGGTCATTAAATGATGATGATGATGATGAAGATTGTGGGAAATTTGAAGCATGAAAGAATAATAGAATAACAGAGTTGGAAGGAACCTTGGAGATCTTCTAGCCCAATCCTCTGCTCAAGCAGGGGACCCTATGCCATTTCAGACAGGTGGCTTTCCAATCTCTTCTTGAAAACCTCCAGTGATGGAATACCCACAACTTCTAGAGACAAGCCGTTCCGCAAATTAATTGTTCTAACGGTCAGGAAGTTTCTCCTTAGTTCTAAGTTGCTTCTCTCCTTGATTAGTTTCCATCCATTGCTTCTTATTCTGCCTTTGAAGAATGACCCACTGTTCTTTGTGGCAGCCCCTTAGGTACCGAAGTCCTGCTATGATAGTTTACAGGAAAGAAAAATAATCTTTAAACAGCTACAGCATAGTTCCCCAACCTTGGCGGGCAACCATGAATGCATGCAGCTCCATTTGCACAAGCAGTAGGCATGCACATCTATTGCTCGTGCAAATGGAGCACACACACACACACACACACACACACACACACACTGTTCATGTGAATTCGGATATACTCCTCAGTTCCAAAAGGATCAAGTGCCACAGCACAGAAGTTGGGGAACCCTGGGCTGTTGTACTAGTTAAGCATTGGGGAATTATTTAGCTTTTGTTTGTTTGTTTGTTTGTTTGTTTGCATTTACACCAAGACAAATTCCTTGTGTGTCCAATCACACTTGGTCAATAAAGTACTCTATTCTATTTTCATATCCCATCTTTATTATTTTTATAAACAACACAAAGCAGCAACCATATCTAACACTCCTTCCTCCTCCTATTTTCCAATCACCAACCTGGACTGGGGGAGAGGACTGGACTGAGGAAAAGCCACTGGCCCAAGGTCACCCAGACAGTTTTCATCTTCTTAATTTTTTAATAGTTTTTAATTTTTTATTTATTTAATTCTGCCAGGATGGGATCATCCATAATATTTGGACTAGATGACCTACATGGTGCCTTCCAACTCTGTCAACCTGTTAGCCTGGTTCTTTTTGACTCTTATAAACACACTTAGAGTTGGGAAGCAGTGGCTCAGTGCCTAAGATGCTGAGCTTGTCAATTAGAAAGGTCAGCAGTTCATGGTTCGAATCCCTAGCACCTGTATCATGGAGTGAGCTCCCATTCCTTGTCTCAGTTTCTGCCAACCTAGCAGTTCGATAGCATGTAAAAAATGCAAGTAGAAAAATAGGGACCCCTTTGGTGGGAAGGAAACAGCATTCCATGCGCCTTCAGCATTTAGTCATGCCGGCCACTTGACCACGGAGACATCTTCGGACAGTGCTGGCTCTTTGGCTTAGAAAAAGAAATGAGCACTGTCCTCTAGAGCCAGAAACAACTAGTTACGTATGTGCGAGGGGAACCTTTACCTAAGAGTTGGGAAGGGCCCTCAATAAAGACATACCTCTTCTTTTGACCGTATAAAAGGCGGCTGCTTCTCCACTCTTCCAGAATATTCTGGCATCTTCCTTCTTAGGATGAGGAACGAAGACTGTATCATCAGTCAAGCTCCTCTCCAACATGCCAAAAATGATGCAGTTAAGGACAAAGAGAACGATTCTCTCTTGAAAAGTTTGAACCTTGCAGGACAAGTGAGATGAGGAGATATAAGACAACACAAACAATGCAGATAGTTCCTGACTTACAACATTTCATTTAGTGACCATTTGAAATGACAACGGTATTGAAAAGAGGGACTTATGACCATTTTTCACACAACCATTGCAGTGTCTCCCCATGATCAAAATTTGGACAATTGGTTGCTGATTCATATTTGTGATGGCCACAGTGTCCCTAGGACACGTGGTCCCTTTTTGCAACCTTCTCTAACAAGCCAAGTCAACCGGGAAGTCAGGCGTCATTGAAGAACCGTGTTACTAACTTTAACATCTGCAGGGATTCATATAGCAATCATGGCAAGAGAGGCCGTAAAATGGGGCAAAATTCCCTGTCTCACTTAGCAACAGAAAAATTATGTTCCCTAGTTTTTTCCCATGCATGTAACAATGCATCCCTGACCAGCCTTTGAAAATACCTCTCCTGTACCACAAAAATGGATGCCAGCCCATTTGTAAATCATGTCCTTCCAATGTTAATAACCTTTTATTCATCAACAATATCCATTCTTTCATCCATGTTGATTGTTGTTATATTGTTATATTGATAAGAAGAGTATTATTATTAATTGTTAAGCACATGAAATATGTACCTAATCAACACACGATTGAAATGGAATGGATTTGTTTTCAAAAAATAAAAGAAAATTTTATAAAAAAGGGAAAAAAAAGAAAAATTGAGCTCAGTTGTGGTCGTAAATTGAAGACACCCTGCAAGAATAACTGATATGACTCAAAAATATTTGAAGTGAGATTAAATAGTTTTAAAGTTGCCAAGTTTGGAGATCCCTGACTTAAATTATGTTTTCACCTGTTTCAGGCCCTCCCGGAAAGGATCAGATGTCTTGATTACATCTTCAGGAAGCTGCCAGGAGTTGTTCAAATAAATTGCTAACACTGTTAAAAAGAAGGGGAATAAAGCAAGCAAGAATGAATAAAGCAAGGAACTTCTGTTTAAATAAGAATCTCCCAAGAGTGCCTTGAGCTCTCATAAATTTACAAGAAGCTCGTCTGTATTTCTTGTCGTGCATTATTTTCACATTTCTGTCGGCAATAAAACATTTTTCTTCCACAAGTTTTCAGCAGCGGTGGAATTTAAGAAGTCTTGGGAGAAGGGGAGAGAAAAGTATTAACATATGTACTCCTACTGCAGTCTACACCAAAGAATGTAAAAGTTGGGCTTTTCCACAACAATTCCATATAATTAGTGTGTGGCAGCAGCCAAAAAAGCCAATGCAATCCTAAATTGCATTAATAGAGGAATACAATCAAGTTCAAGGAAGGTACTAATACCACTCTATAAAGCCTTAGTAAAACCACGCCTAGAATACTGCATCCAGTTTTGGTCACCACACTATAAAAAAGATGTTGAGACTCTACTCGAGTGCAGAGAAGAGCAACCAGGAGATTAGGGGACTGGATGAACGGTTGCAGGAACTGGGCATGGCTGGTCAAGTGAAAAGAAGGACCAGGGGAGACAGGATAGCAACCTTCCAATATTTGAGGGGCTGCCTCAGAGAGGAGGAAGAGGTCAAGCTGTTTTCCAAAGCACCCGAAGGCCAGACAGGGAACAATGGATGGAAACTGAACAAGGAGGGATTCAACCTGGAAATAAGGAGGAATCTAAAAGTTTGGCTTTTCCGCAACTAGGTCATCAGGAAACATTCTGCAAAAGTTCAGAAACTTTCATTTTCATTCTATATAAAGGTAGACCTATCTCTATAATGATATTTGCATTATTTAACCACATCTCCCCTGCTACATCCTCTTCCTCAAAAACGAGCTGGAAGAAAAACTTGCATCTAGAATGTTTATGTTTGTGAGAATGCTGGAAGTTTGCAGCAGCAGCCCAAAAAGCTAATATAATCCAGGGCTGTATAAACAGAGGCATCGAATCAAAATCATGTGAAATATTAGTACTGCTTTACATAACCCTAGTAAGACCACACCTGGAATACTGCAACCAATTTTGGCCACTACGCTACTTAAAAAATGTTGAGACTTTGGAAAAAGTTCAGAGAAGAGCAACTAAGATGATCAAAGGCCTGGAGACTAAAACATATGAAGAATGGCTGCAAGATTAGGCTTGTCTAAAGAAAAGAAGGACCAGAGGGACATGATATCAATGTTCCACTATCTCAAGGGCTGTCATAAAGAAGAGGGGATCAAATTATTCTCCAGAGCACCAGAGATTAGGACAAGAAATAATGGTTGGAAACTAATCAAGGAGAAAATCAACCTGGAATTGAGGAGAAACTTCCTAACAATGAAAACAATGAACCAGTGGAACAGCTTGCCTTCAGAAATTGTGGAGGCTCCATCACTGGATATTTTTAAGAAGAGTCTAGCCAGTTACTTATCTGAAATGAGCAGGGGGCTGGACTAGAAGGCCTCCAAGGTCCCTTCCAGCTCATTCCTTTTAATATTGTTTTTGAGTTTCAACACATTTCCAAGAATAAAAAGAGAGAGACACTGACTTGTTATATTTTTAAGATCAATCAGAAGTCCCTTAAATACATTGGAATCATAGAAAATAGAATAAAAGGGTGGGAAGGAATCTTGGAGGTCTTCTGATCCATCCCTTCGCTCAAACAGACCTTATACCATTCCAGACAAATTAATCCCTTCTTGGAATCCTCAGTGATGGAATACCCACAATTTGCAAAGGCAAACCATTCAATTAATTGTTCTCACTGTTAGGAAATTTCTCCTTAGTTCTAGGTTGGATCTCTCTTGGATAATTTCCATCTGCTAGTTCTTGTCCTGCCTTCAGATGCTTTGGAGAATAGGTTGATCTCCTCTGTCATAGCCCCTCAAATATTGAAAGATGCTGTCATGTCACCCCCAGTCCTTCTCTTCATTAGCTTTAAGAACTCCCAGAATTCCTCCTCCAATCATGTTAGCTCAAGAATTCTGGGAGTTGAAGTCCACAAGTCTTAAACTTGCCAAGTTCGAAGACCCTGACATACCTAGTTCCCTCCATCCATTTATCATGTGGTTTTGCCTCTAGACCCCTGATTATCTTTGTTGGCTCTTCTCTGCTTTGTAAAAGTTGGTTACAAAACTTGCCATCTTTGTCCTGAGAATATGTTATAGAGATTCTCAGTCATCTAGTCATGGTTGTCCCAATGGTGCTTTTTCTTCAAGAGACAACTGGACTTTCTGGTTTTTCTTTGAAGATGTTTCACTTCTAATCCAAGAAGCTTCTCCAGCTGAGATGAAGTCTCTTGGATGAAAAGCGAAATGTCTTCAAAGAAAAACCAGAAAGTCCAGTTGTCTCTTGTCTTGACAATATCTTGAGAATGGATCGTCTTATATGAAGGGATAGGGCAGTGGGAGCTAATCTTTTTGGGCTCCTGTGCCAAAGATTGTGCGCGTGCTTGCACGCTCACGTGCCAGCACCCAGAAGGCAATGCGCGCCTCTCTACGTCCCCTAAGCATGCACACGCAATCCTTGTCCCCTTACCTGCACTACGCCTCACAGCTGATTTTTGACCAGTTTGAGGCTTTTTTTTTAGCCTCCCAAAGGCTTGAGGAAGGTTTCTGCAGGCTTTGCTGGCCGAAAACTAGACCCATTTTGTCACTTCAGGTATTTTCAGAAAAACAGAAAGTGACAAACCAGGGCTAGTTTTCAGCTTGCAATGCCTGCAGAAGCCTTCTTCAAACCTTTGGGAGGCCAAAATAGGCCTCAAACCGGCTGAAAATCAGCTGTGAGGCGTGCGCATGAGCAGTGAGGTAAGTTTGCCTGAAGCTCGCGTGCTGGTACAAATGGCTGTGTGTGCCACCTGTGGCATGTGTGCCATAGGTTTGCCATCACGGGGATAGGGCCTGGACCCAACTCAAACTAAAAAGAGCTGCCTCTTTTTTGACTGAATTAAACTAAAATTGACTGAAGAGTAATTATTAATGTATTTTTTTTATATTCAATAACTTTTTTGGCTCTTATTTTTTTTTTTTTTAAAATCACAATTGACCAGCCATTTTTTTTTAAATGCTCTGGAAGACACAGCAGAGTTTTGGAAAGGGCATGCAGTTTGTGTTCCCAGGCCTCGGACTGTTTTTCCGATTTAGGGTAATAAATTACCGACGTTATATCAATTCAAAAGAGAAGAGGGAAATGCAAACACAATACATCAAAGAAGGAGCAAAGCTGCCAACGAAAGGGATTCAGCTGTTACAGGATATTTATTATGGGGCAGAATAATACAATCGTACACACGTGGGGAAAGGAGAACATCTAATAAAAGTTCATTATTTTGCCTTTAAAAAAAAAACTTTTTATGTTTCCAGAGATAATGCTAATCTACCTAGATCAGCCAGTTTCTCTTGAATAGCTCCCAAATAGGGAAGCCAAATTCACTTAATAACCGTGTTATTAACTTACCAGCTACAGTGATTCACTTAACAACTGTGGCAAGCAAGGTCGTAAAATGGGGCAAAATTCACTTCACAACTGTCTCACTTAGCAACAGAAATTTTGGTCTCAATTGTGGTTGTAAGTTGAGGATTACATGTAGCTTTCCTGGAGGTTTTCAAAAATAGATTGGACAACCATTTGCCCAGGATAGAATAAGGTCCCCTGCCTTGGGTAGGGGGTTGGACTAGGAGACCTCTAAGGTCCCTTCCAATCCTATAATTCTATGTTCTATGATTCTCATGTATTTATTAATCTATTCATTAATACATTAGAATACATTGTTTATTAGAACATACATTAGAATAAATACATTCTTTCTAATGTATTTAATAAGGACTCTTATTAAACCTGCAGCGGAACGGGCATCAGGCAGAGGCACTGACTCAGCGGGGCTCAGTTTGGAGGAGGAGGAGTCGCCTTGCCTTCCTGTCCATGGATGGGTGGGGCACTATCACTACCTCGGGTGGCCTCTGCCAGTGGCCCCTTTGGGTTCACGCTGGAGGGACTTGGGAGGGAAGCCGAGCTCAGGTCGGCCCGGCTCTTTTGCTTGGCAGGCAGGCACACACCCGCGGCTTGCTTTCCTGGCTCTGCCCAGCCCATACGGCTCTGGCGCAGCCCTGGCGGGATGAGCGGAGGGCCCAGCGGGGAGGTGCTCACTGCCTTGGCGAGAGCTCTACTGCCGGGCAGGAGGGCCTGCCTGTCAGCTGCGCTGGGCGCCCCAGGCGAAGCTCTTTGCGCTCTGCCCGGCACCAGGCAGGGATGGCGGCTGGATGCTTCTTTCGGAGTGGGCTGTTCCTACACTGCGGCCCTGGGAGATTCGCGGGGTTGGGCTGCCCTCTCAGGCAGGGGAGGCTTTGTCGTACCGATAGTAGGGTGAAAAGAACTGGCTTTGCCTTTGAAGGTGAAGGGAAGGTGGCAATAACTGAAGCTGAGTGTCCCCGCCGGGCTCTGGTTGCAGAGAGGAGCCCTGGCTGGCTGCGCATGGCTGCGCCAAATGCCATGGCATTGCTCTAAATGTCGTGGCAGCAAGGGAGAAGAGAAAGCAATGGTGGAGGAAGGTCTCCCGATACGAAGTGCCCCGCCAATGCCAAAGTCAATGCAGGCAGCACCATATCCAAGTATGCAACAAAAGGACTTTCTAATGGCAAGGCCCTCACCATTCCCTCCCATTTCCCATGTTTAATATAGGCCTTAATTTTGGGGGAGGGGCTTAATTTGATTTCATGTCGATAAAACATGCTGAGCCTTCCTTTTGGTGGAGGCCTTATTGTTGGAGAAACACGGTAGCTATATAGAGATAGATGATAGATAGACAGATGATACATAGATAGACGGATGGATAGATGGATGGATGGATGGATAGATAGATAGATAGATAGATAGATAGATAGATAGATAGATAGATAGATAGATAGATAGATAGATAGA
>BLBF01000077.1:3635293-3656913 GCA_015471245.1 Laticauda colubrina | reverse complement strand
CAATACAATACAATACAATACAATACAATACAATACAATACAATACAGTTGGAAGGAGCCTTGGAGGTCTTCTAGTCCAGCCCCCTTGTTCAAGCAGGAGAACCTATACCATCTCAGACAAGTGACCGTCCAATCTCTTCTTGATGGAGCAGCCATGATTTCTGAAGGCAAAGCTGTTCCACTGGTTAATTGTCCTCACAGTTAGGAAGTTCCTCCTTAATTCCAGGTTGTTTCTCTCCTTGGTTAGTTTCCAACCAAAGAGAGAATTAACCTGGAATTAAGGAGAATCTTGCATACCTTGTGGTTACCCTTGGATGGTGCCGATGTCAATGTTGACCTTTCTATGATTTCTATGGATTATATGTATCCATCCCATCAAGCCCAAAGAAACTCCTGAATGATACAGGATCTCCTGCCATGGGCGAGAGGTTGGAGTAGAAGACCTTCAATGTCTCTTTAACCCTATTATTCCATGTTATATTCTATTCTTTTATTCCATGTTCTATATTCTGTTCCACTCAACATGGCTCAAGGTAAGGTGTAGCATGGGGAGTGGGAAAACCTCAAAAGTCAACAGTTGACCTACAGACAGTTTCAGCTCATTCTATCTCACAGAGTTTCTGTGGTGGCGCAACAGAGCAAGAGGGAACAATATGGAACCTTTGATCTATAAAGAATGAAGTATACGTACGTTCTTTTGGCCTGGAACAGAGAGTTCTTCAGCAGCAGATAAGGCTTCCTCCATAAGTTTTGCCTGGTTGTTGCAAGGCCCTGTTTCAAGACTGCCCAGGTTTTCATCTTTAATGTCCACCAGAAAAAGACAATCTGAGAGAAGGAAGAATATTAAGGTTAAGCTTTGCTGGCTGGAGAAATCTGGGAGTTGAAGTTCACAGGTCTTGGCACAAGTTGCCAAGTTTGGGGACCCCTGGCCTACAACATGAGCAAAAAAATTGCCATGATGGTCAAAACCCCACATTTCTTTTCCACCATGGTTTGGCACCTAGTACACTGTTCAAACGTAGTGAATCTTACAGCTGAATGCGTTGTGTGAATCCAAGAAAGGAGGTAATTCAGTAATTGAGTTATATATGCTACATGCCTACAAAACAGTACAAAAGTTCAGATCATAGAATCATAAATCTTGGAGGTCTTTTAGTCCAACCTCCTGCTCAAGGCAGGAGATCTTATACCATTCTGGATAAACAGGTGTCCACTCTCTTAAAAACCTCCAGTGATGGAGTTCCCACAACTTCTGAAGGCAAGGCCTTCCACTGATTGATTGTTCTCACTGTCAGGAAATTTCTCCTTAATTCTAGGTTGGACCTTTCTTGGACAAATGATAAATGACAAATCTGTTTACAAGCTTATCACCAACTTATAAATTGGGTGCTAGCAGCCTCCCCAATGTTGAGTTAAATCCTAACCACCAGCCATGTGGACTTTGGTATTAGCAACACACATGGAGACCACAATGTATCAATCCTTTGGGCCAGCTATGAGATAGACCAGGGGTCTTCAAACTTGACAGCTTTAAGACTTGTGGACATCAACTCCCATAATTCCTTCTCCAGTCATGTTAGCTCAGAAATTCTGGGAGTTGAAGTCCACAAATTTTAAACTTGCCAAGTTTGAAGACCCTTGAGATAGACCATTGGTGGAATTAAAAAAAAAAAACACCAAATGAATCTTCCAGTAAAAAGTATTTAAAAAAAAAAAAAGATATTGAAACTTTGGAAAAAGTACAGAGAAGAGCAACTAAGATGATCAAAGGCCTGGAGATTAAAACATATGAAGACGGTTGCAGGATCTGGATTTGGCCAGTCTAGAGAAAAGAAGGACTAGGGGCACCATGATAGCAGGATTCCAATATTTGAAGGGATGCCACAAAGAAGAAGGGATCAAATTATTTTCCAAAGCACCTGAAGGTAAGACAAGAAGCAATGGATGGAAACTAATCAAAGAGAGAAGCAACCTGAAATTAAGGAGAAACTTCCTAACAGTGAGGACAATGAACCAGAGGAACTGCTTGCCTTCAGACATTGTGACTGCTCCATCCCTGGAGGTTTTTAAGAAGAGATTAAAAGCCGCTTGTCTGGAATGGTATAGTTTCTTGCTTGAGCAGGGGGCTGGACTAGAAGACCTCCAAGGTCCCTTCCAGTTCTGTTCTATTCTAAAGCACAACCTACTAAAACTTAAAATTTGAGATGCAGCTATCTTTACCCCTCTCTGTACTCAATGCTTGGCCCCATCAGGGAAACCAGAATTGCCCCCTTCAGTGTTGACTTCAGAGAGCCAAACAATAGAAATTAAAAGTGAAGGCAAAAACATGTAGAAACAGATTTTGTCTTACTGCAATGGCTGAGAAATCACATCAATTGGAAAGCTCAAGAAAGGCTAGGAAACGTAGCTACCTCCATTGAAATGTTGTAGGAAAATCACAAGAGTAATAACTAGTTCAAGCTAGGTTCCTGTTGAGGTAATTCCCCGTTAGGAGAATGAGCGCATACAGGGAGATGTATAGAGAGTAGTGTTGGAATAATACACACTCAGTACACAGATACACTGTACAGTTAATGAAGGTTTTTACTTCCAGAAAGGTTTAAGCAAAGTTCAAAATAGGCAGTCCAAAAGTCATTCACAGGTTAATCAGTCAGTTTTTCAATCCAGGGATATTCCAGTAACAAAGTCCAGTGTCAAAAACAGTTAAGTATCAGACTTACATTAAATCCAGTTATATCAGTCAATTAGGAAAAATGGAGCAACAGCAATATTTTCCAACAGAAGGAAATAAAGATACACTCTCTTCTCTTCCGAGACTCAGACAAAGACAACCCAGGTTTCTGGCTCCATCTTATAGTCGTTTGAAAAACCACACCCAATTGCATGCTCTTGCATTCCCTTAAAGAGATAGTATTAAAATGTTTATCCTGGTTTATATATTTCTAACCCAAATACTTGTTAGGAGACTCATATTCCTAACATTCTCCCCTTTTGGGTAAGATAATATATACAACCTTACATTCTAAGTCCATAATCTTCACAGCATGCCTTATGCTTTATAGAGCCTTGGGCCTTTGTAAAATGATCTGCTATATTGTTTTCTGACATACAGTATTCTAGCTTAATCATCTTACTTTGCACACATTGTCTTCACATTTAAATATCTTAAATCTGTGTGTTTCGTTCTTGTTTTCACAGCAATATTTGAAGCCATCTGTATTGCTGATTGGTTATCTTCATAAACAACAATAGGATCTGTTACATTAATTCCCATATCAATTAATAATTGCTTATACAAAGCTAAATCTGTACATAATAAAGACAAACATGAGAATTCAGCCTCCATTGTTGACAAACATAGATGTTTCTGTCTAATAGATCTCCATCCAATCAATGCTTTTCCCAATAATACAGCAGTACCTGATGTATATTTTCGTGTATTTATGTCTGTAGCAAAACTTCCATCAGCATATGCTGTCAAATTCAGTTCATCATTGGGCTCCAGATACAATGCATAATGCACTGTTTGTTTCAGATATCTTAACACACGTTTTGCAGCTTGCCAGTGCCTTTCAGTTGGCTCAGCGTTAAATCTTGCTAATTGATTAACATTGTATGCAATATCTGGCCTTGACCAATTACTGAGATAAGATAAACTACCAATCAAGGACTGATAAATGTTCTTATCAAAAACAGGACTTTGAACATCACTATGGCTGAACTCCTGGCTCATTGGTGTCTTGGCCGGCTTACAAAGTTCCATTTTATAACTTTTTAGTAATTGGTTAATTTTATCTGCCTGTGAGATCTTGTATCCTCCCCTAGTTCTATCTATTTTCAAACCAAGATAATGTTTGATTTCTCCTGTTTC
This sequence comes from Laticauda colubrina, assembly GCA_015471245.1. NCBI lineage: Eukaryota > Metazoa > Chordata > Lepidosauria > Squamata > Elapidae > Laticauda > Laticauda colubrina. The sequence continues at coordinate 3,653,042 of BLBF01000077.1, read as the reverse complement.
ATCTTAAATTTATTTTCCAGCAGTGAAATTATCTCAGTAGCTTCTTGTTCAGTTTTGGTGATAAATGCTATATCATCAGTAAATAATAGCAATAATGAAATCATACCATTATTTTCTCTTTTAAACAAACATGAATCAGCCATGCCAGCTACAAAACCTATCTTAGTTAATTCTTTAATTATACATTGGTTCCACTCATATCCTGATTGCTTTAAACCATCATTTTTGAGACCTAAAGGTTTCTTTAAATATATACTGTGTTGCAATGGTGCATGCAGATAAACTGTCTCTACATCCAAATGATTTACAATGTATTTCTGCTTAGCTGCCCACACTAATGCTGCCCTTAATGTAGTAGCCTTCAGACTAGGTGCAAACACCTCATCATAGTCATTTGTTGTCTGATTGAATCCTTGTGCTACTAACCTGGCTTTATGGGTAACAGTCCCATCTACACCTGTCTTCAGTTTATATATCCATTTACATCCTATGACATGTTTACCTGGTGGTAACTTAACATTTTCGTATACATCCAGTTTTTTTAATGATTCTAGTTCCTTATCCATTGCTTTCTGCCAAGCAGCTTGATCCTTAGCAGGATAGTTTTAATTCATTATAATTACTTGGAACTGTATTCACTTGGCATACAACACTAGCCTGATATCTATCTGGTGGTCGTGTTACTCGGGTTGAATGTCTTGGTAATACAGGACTTGCTGGTGGACTTTCCTGTGCCATCTGCTCCTGTTCTTCTATTTCTTCCTGTGCTTGTTCTACTACTTCCTCCTGTTCTTCCTCTTCTTCTTTAATGGCTATTTGGGGTGTACTGATGTTATCTTTAGGGACTATTTGGGTGTCAATATCATTGCTGGATTCCTGGTCCAGTTTATCCCACCCAACGTGCTCAAGAAATTTTGCACTAGCACTACAATAAACATGAGCTGTGCCTTGATCCCAAAATCTAAATGATCTGTGGTTGGCCTCATAACCCACAAAAAATAATTTCTTAGCTCTATGTTGCCCTTTCAGTCTTACTTGTGAGGGAATATGCACCCATGCTGGAGCTCCAAATGTATGTAGGTAACTTAAATTTGGTTTTCTGCCATGCCAACGAGTGAATGGCAATTCTCCAGTTGTTGTATTAACTACATTGTTCAAAACATGGTTACTACACATTATGGCCTCACCCCACAGTGTTTCAGGTAAGCCTGAATCAGATAACATAGTGCGAGCTATGGCTTGTAATGTTTGCCCTCTTCGTTCTATAAGCGAGTTATGTTGTGGTCTGTAAGGTGCAGAACGTTTATGCTCCACACCAGCCAATTTTAACATATTTTGGAATCTTTTGTTAACAAATTCAGTCCCATTATCAGTTACTAAAGTAATTACTTTACTTTTCAATTTTCTCTCAGCAAACCTTAGCCAATTAAAGAAATGTTGGAATGTTTCTGTTTTGTTCTTTATAAGATAGCAGAAACTGCATCTTGAGTAATAGTCCATAATACTCAAAATATAACAGGCACCTCCTAAACTTGGTTTCTTGGGACCAATTATGTCAGCAAACACAACCTCTAAAGGTTCTTTGGTCTTAAATCCATTTAGTCTGTTTGCAGGCGTAACTTTACTCTTTTCTTGACTATAAGCATTACAGTGTAAATACTTGCTACAAGATTTCAATTTTACTCCTCTGACAATTGAACAGTTTGTTTGAGCATTTTGAATTAATGTGCCCTAGACATCTATGCAATAAATGTATACATTCATCATGTGGCTTAACATTGCTATAAACTGAGTTAGCCATCTTCAAATGATCATCATGTATTACATATAAATCATTCTTTAAAGTAGCAGTAACACTTTTACCCTCTTTCTCTATTATACAGTTATCTCCCCTAAAGGTTACTACATAACCAAGATTAACTAAAGCCCTTACTGACAGCAAATTAAAATTCAGTTTAGGTACATATAACATAGTTAAATGTTCGTTTATACAAGAACAATATGCAGTACCTTCACATGATGCTTTCATCTTCCATCCATTTGCCAATGATACATGTTGTTTACTCGTGGACATCTTTACAAACCATTTTCTATCTTTAGTAATGCATTGTGATGCTCCACTATCAACAACCCACAAATCATGCTAAACTAACATTCTTCTTGGCCTTCTGGTGATTACTAGCATGCTGTTGTTTTTCCTTCTTACAGAATTTAGCTATATATCCCCTAGCCCCAAAAGAAAAACATTTCCTAACAGTATAGGCAGTTAAAGATAAATCCTCTTCTTGTGGTTGTTCCTTTCTCAGTTGGTCCCTATCAAACCGTCTTCTTGCTTCTTCTTACAACCTTCCGGTTATGTCAGTCAGTGTCAGTTTATCTCTGGGCAGGACTTCCAGTGAAGATACATAGTCATCATAACTTTCATCCAATGAGGAAAGAATGATGTAAACTTGAATGCAGCTCTGAAAATATTAGTTCTTTTTCATGTAGCTCTTGAAAAGTTCTTTTCATGAAGTTTAAATGAGCTAACATATCTCCACCTTTCAGAAGACGTGCTCTAAACAGTTTACGTGTAAGATGTATGTGTGCACCTACACTGTCACGAACATAAATCCTCTTCAAATTCTGCCAACACTTAGCAGCAGACTCTTCTCCATGAATATGGACTAGCTGCTGGTCACTCAGTGTTAATCCAATTACACAAAGAGCTCGTTTATTGTTCTGTTTAAAGTCAGCAATCTTCTTGGCATCATTTCGGAAGTGGTTAGCCATCACTTCCTTCCTAGCACTGAGAGAAAGGGACTGGATTCACACCTAAGGCAGGACTAGAAATTTCCAGTTTCCAGGCTGGTGCTTGAACCACTATAACAAACTGTCTCTCAGATCTCTTCTGAAGCTTCCACATAAACAAGGCATGGAAAGCATGTAGTGCTTGAAGTGATTAAACAGATCTAAAAGTCATTGCCTTCCAATGCATCCTACATTTTGCAAAATTTCTCGTGGATTTTCAAAGTCACCAATTTTCCAGCCAAGGCAAAAATCCTGTTGGCCTCCACATGGTTGACTCACCATTGGAAATGCAAGATTGTCAACTTGGAAGGTAATGCCCCAATGGGGGAAGGGATGTCCATTAAAGCAGAAAGTCTATTAAATTCAAATGGGATTGTGCATGCTCTAATGTTATTATAATATGCATTCCAATAATGGGATTTTATGCATGCTTATTTTGCATAGCTCATGCATTCCATGCATGTGTAAAAGCACGAATGAGATTTAACACATGCACATTTTATCAATTCTATCCAAGCATAGAATGGCAAATGGGATGTTGCAGACGTGTGAAAGGATATTGTGTTTTTGCAGATTTGCATTCAAAATCCACAAGCTGAGCGCCATTAAATTGGAGGTTTATTATACCTCCTTTATTTAACCTGTCAGTTTTCTCTCAATTTTCTACATAGGTACCGATCAGATCTGAACGTAGAACATAACAGAGTTGGAAGGGACCTTGGAGGTCATCTAGTCCAACCCCCTGCTCAAGTAGGAGATCCTATACTACTCCAGGCAACGGGCTGTCCAGTCTCTTCTTAAAAGCCTCCAAAGATGGAGCACCAGTGGTGGAATTCAACCAGTTTGTGCCACTTCGGGAGAACCGGTTGTTAACTTTCTGAGCAGTTTGGTGAACTAATTGTTGGAAGAAATCATTAGGGCAGAGAACCAATTGTTAAATTATTTGAATCCCACCACTGTGGAGCACCCACAATTTCTGAAAGCAAGCTGTTCTCACTGTTAGAAATTTTCTCCCTAATTCTAAGTTGATTCTCTCCTTGATTAGTTTCCATCCACTGTTTCTTCTTTTGCCTTTTGGTGCTTTGGAAAATAGCCAGATCCTTTCGTGTTCGTATGAGCCCCTCAAATATTGGAACACTGCTATCACATCTCCCCTAACCCACTTTTTCATTAGACTAGACTTCCCCAATTCCTGTAGCCATCCTTCATGTGACCAAATAAGATAAAGGGTACCCACTCTACAAAGGAGGTATCCTTATTTAAACATGCTGACATATTTCTGAGTGGAAGAATGCCCTCTAGGATTAACAGCAAAATTATTTTTAACATCTTCATGTACCGATGGAAGTTGACAAAGCACCTGGCTCATTTGCTTCCATCCCCAGAGAGAGACAAGGCACTCCACACAGTACACCGTCTTCTTTCCCAGTAATGCTTGAATCATAAGACAGAGTTTTTCTCATTCTCATAAAAACACTTCCGGGGACTCAAAATTCCCGTTAAACTTCCAGAGTCCAACAAGAAAGCCTTCCTTAGTAAATATAATACAATGAAATGATACGCTATAATTGATTATTATGGAAGGAACTATAATACGAATCAGCACTTGTAAAAGTTGAGATTTGCTTGAAAAGGATGATGTGAATTTGCAAATAAAATCTAACGATGATTTAATAATAATATAATATATGGATAGATGATCTACATAATATGAATTTTAATCTAAATTTAAGAAGGAGAGACTGTTGGTATTGTGCACAAGAGATATGTACCAACCGACACATTGTACAATTGAAAGGTTTTATTTGTTGTTTCGTCGTTTGTGTTTGTTTATGTCTATTGTTAAAAATAAAGAACTTTAAAAAAAAAAACAGGCCTTCCTTTGAGCTAATGCAGTGAGCTATCTACCTTGAAAGACAGAAAGCATCACAGGCCAAAACCTTTGCTTGAACTATTTTATTTTTTTAATTCCTGTCAGCCAAATATCTTTAATGTGTACCACTGCACACCAAAATCCAAGAATTGCCGGCTGCCTGCAACTTGCAATTCACCAGGCTTAAAGTTGACTCAGCCTTCCATCCTTCTGAGGTCGGTAAAATGAGGACCCAGATTATTGGGGGCAAGAGGCTGACTCTGTAAACTGCTTAGAGAGGGCTGGAAAGCACTATGTAGTGATATATAAGTCCAAGTGACATTGGGGGGGAAGGAAGGAAGGAGCTGTGAGCTGTGGTGGCACAGTGGTTAGAATGCACTGCTGCAAGATAACTCTGCCCACTGCCAGAAGTTCAATCCTGACTGGCTCCAGGTTGACCCATCCTTCCATCCTTCCAAGGTGGGTACAATGAGGACCCAGACTGTTGGGGGCCAGAGGCTGACTCTGTAAACCTCTTAGAGAGGGCTGGAAAGCACTGTGAAGATATATAAATCTAAGTGATATTGGGAGGGAAAGAAGGAAAGACGGAAGAAGGGAGAGAGGGAGGCAAGGAAGGAACTGTGGTGGCACAGTGGTTAAAATGCACTGCTGCAAGCTAACTCTGCCCACTGCCAGAAGTTCAATCCTGACCGGCTCCAGGTTGGCTCATCCTTCCATCCTTCCAAGGTGGGTAAAATGAGGACCCAGATTGTTGGGGGCAAGAGGCTGACTGTAAACCGATTAGAGAGGGCTGTAAAGCACTGTGAAGTGATATATAAGTCTAAGTGCTATGGCTATGGCTATTAGAGAGGACTGTGAAACATTATGAAGCAGTATAAAAGTGCTATTTCTGCCTTCCTTTTCTTCCTTCGATAACTCTGCCCACTGCCAGCAGTTCGATCCTGATTGTCTCAAGATTGACTCAGCCTTTCGTCCTTCCAAGATGAGTAAAATGAGGACCCAGATTGTTGGGGGCCAGAGGCCGACTCTGTGAACCGCTTAGAGAGGGCTGTAAAGCACTGTGAAGTGGTATATAAGTCTAAATGTTACTGCTATTTATTACTAAATAATAATAATAATAATAATAATAATAATAATAATAATAATAATAATAGTGATGACAAAGATTAGATGGGATATGAAAGCAGTCTTCCAATACTTGCGGCGTTATCACAGAGAAGACATGGACAACCTATTCTCCAGAGCACCTGAGAGGAGGAGAAAGAGAAGCTTCTTGGATGAGAAGAGAACCTGTTTTCAAAAAGGAAAAAAACCAAGGAAGTCCAGTTGGCTTTTGGAAAAAGCATCTTTGGGACAACCATGACCTGGATGATTGAGAATCTCCATAGACGTTTAGCACAGCAATCTGTTGAGCGTACTTGGAAAAAGTAAGAACAGATCTTAACAGAACTATTATCCTCACCAGCTCAAGGTTGACTCAGCCTTCCATCCTTCCAAGGTGGGTAAAATGAGGACCCAGATTGTTGGGGGCAAGAGGCTGAATCTGTACACCACTTAGAGAGGGCTGTGAAGCCTTGTGAAGCAGTACATAAGTCTAAGTGCTATTCCTCCCTCACGCCCCCTCTCCTTCCTTCTCAGTGGTTAGAATGCAGTATTGAAAACTAACTCTGCCCACTGCCAGGAGTTTGATTCTGACTGGCTCAAGGTTGACTCAGCCTTCCATCCTTCCAAGGTGGGTAAAATGAGGAGCCAGATTGTCGGGGGCAATTATGCTGATTCTGTAAACCGCTCAGAGAAAGCTAAAAAGCACTGTGACGCAGTATATACGTCTAAGGGTTATTGCAACTGCAGCATTCCCATGGTCATGTGACCAAAATTCAGACAGTTGGCAACCGGCATCTGTTTACGACGTGACCCCCATTTTTGCAACCTTCTGGCAAGCAAAGTCAATGGAGAAGCCAGATTCACTTAACCCTGTGACTAATTAAACAACCGCAGGGATTCACTTCACAGCAGTGACAAGAAAGGTCGCAAAATGGGGCAAAGCTCATTTAACAACTGTCTCACTTAGCGGCAGAAATATTGGGCCCAATTGTGATTGTAAGTCAAGGACCACTTGTGGTTGAGGCAGAACAATACAATACGATGAACGGTTGCAGGAACTGGGCATGGACAGTTTGATGAAGAGAACGACCAGGAGAGACATGTTCCAATATTTGAGGGGCTGCCACAGAAAGGAAGAAGCGGTTAACCCGTTTTCCAAGCCACCTGAAGGCCAGGCAAGGAACAATGGATGGAAACTGATCAAGGAGAGATTCAGCCTGGAAATAAGGAAAAACTTTCTGACAGTGAGAACAATCAACCCATGGAACAGAAGTTGGGGGAGCTTCATCCCTGGAGGCTTTCAAGGAGAGACTGGACTGCCATCGGTCAGAAATGATGTAGGGTCTTCTGCTTGGGCAGTTGGTTGGACTAGATGACCTACAAGGTCCCTTCCAACTCTGTTAATCTATCTAAAAACACTTAATATGTCAGCCAGATAGGAGGTTACCAAAGATAAGGGGAATTCCAGCCATTACAAAATTAAAGTCCTTTTGTTTAAAAACTGCCAGCCTTACTTTTTCTAGTTTCTCATTTCCACAAAGGCTCCCCTTCTCTGCCCCATATACATGCATACATACACAGGGGCCGGAGAGAGTAAAACCTTCCTGAACATACATGGCTGAATTGCATTTAAAAAAAAAAAAAGTGATTCTCCGAAGCCGTATATAAAGAGGATATTCTGGTTGGAAAGTTGCAATAAACCCACCCTAGAGAGAGTGGCTTTAAAAAACAATTTGCAGGGGTGATTAACAAAAAGGGATGAGTAGGAGAGGAAGTAGAGTGATAAAACATGCAATGAGAGGAGTGGTCTTCTGCTTTTCTCCCGCCTCCCCATCTTCCCCAGAGGAGAGATACCGGATAACCATCTGGAGAGTAAATGTAGAAGACCCCTTGTGTTTGCCAGATTCCAGAAATCCCCGGCATTTCTGCCCAGAGCTTAAAAAGACACGGCCATCTTAAATAACCCAAGCCTAGTAAACAAGGTCAGGACAGTCACATGTGCCTGCTTCTCCAGCCACAATGTCAACACTGAGATTGGCCAGCAGAAAGCAGCAGCCTTGCCCCCCTCCCTCCCCCCTTTTTTTTTTTACTATACGTTGAGGCTGGCAGGGAAGGAAGGAAGGATTCTGTTTAATGCAAAGGAAACAACATCCTCTTTTTGCAGCAAGGAGAAATCCTTCCCCTCCTCCCGGCGGTGGGTCTCCAAAAATGCTTCTCTTTCTCTCTCTCCTAACACGAAGCGGATGGGACGCCTCAATAAAAGGCTTTCTCATATTAATCTAAAACAGAGGTCTCCAAACTTGGAAACTTTAAGATTTGTGGACTTCAACTACCTGTAATGAGCTTCCAGTCAATCTCTAGAATGTTCTAGAAATATACAGACACACAAACATACAAATATGTCACCTTGCTAATCTTGACATTTCCAACCATTTTCATGGAATCAGTGGAAAAAACAAGGGAAAAGATCAATAATCACTTTCCCCAACTCAACCCCCAATGGCTGTGGAAGATGTCATCCTCAGGGATACAGCTGTCAAATGATCAAACATAATATCCTTGACACACAAACCAACCAACTACATTTTAGCTTGCCACTTTGTTCAAACCCAGCCAGCATGGTTGTATTACCCCAGAAATGATTAATTTGATCAAAATCAAGACAATATAAAAAGCGACCACACCAAGCAACTACTGAAGCTCGTCCTTCATTCTCCTGAAATGAAATGTTGACTGGACAAAAACCACAGACTTAGATTTCATGATCACCAAGGTAGCATGGGCTGAAGGCAAAGACAGAAATATTCTACAGCCCAAAGAATTTATTTCCTCCCCAAAAAGCACCACAAAAACAAGCAAATTAAAGCCAAGTGGCTTGGAAGTGAAGTCCCACAGGATAAAAATAAGATGGCTCTAAATTATTATATAGGCATTTCTATAGGTCTCCCCTGTAAGGTAGATTTCTTTTAAGAACTGACTGTGGGTTATTATAAAATCCAAATTACAGGGCATGTTATATCTCCTCAGCGGGAAACAGTTCAACAACCAGGAGCCACTTCTAGCATAGGGAAGTGCGTTAAAAGACGAGGGATTGCATTGGTAGGTGAGAAAGACCTTGGGAGACTGGACAAAAAGGCCGGCCAAAATAATGGTCAGAGAAAAGACAGCAGAGCTATCAGTGTTTGCAGCGTGACTACAATTGTGAGACAACACAGAGCAAAACACAGCATACAGAGACTTTGTCTTTTAAGGCAGTTTTATATATATACATAGATGTAGTAGGCAAATACTTGGTAATCAATCAATCTTCTTTACTCTGCACAGAAAACTACAATGGAGATAGAACACAAGGAGAAAGAGACACCCTCTCATGGCCTCCTCTATATAGACAGCTTCTTAAAGAGGCAATAACCCTATGGACCTATACTCAGCCTTAAAGGGGCAATATCCCTACTGACTCATCCTCATTGCATCAGCATTTACAGCAGCTGGTCAGCTATTAAATATTCATTACCTTAACAATAGCCCACAGCTGCATAATGGGAGAAGCGGCTCAGAAGAGACACTCCCTAGTTTCTCAGGCTGTAAAAGGGTGGGTGCATGTGTGTTGTGGTTCGCCGGCATCAGGCGGGGACAGCTGAGGTCTCGGAGAGCGAGGACTCAAGATGAGGGGCAGGGATGGGCCAGGACCATCAGGGAGTAGAAGGCTGCCTTTGGAGATTGTGGAGGCTGGCAGCAATGAGGAAAAGGCCTCCGAGGAGCCTGTGGCCAGTGTGCGTGTTGGCAGGGCTCCTCGAATGACAGAGCAGCTGCAACAGCACGGGTGACTCAGGAGTAAGGCAGCAAGGTAACAGCCCTCCCTCAAGAAATAAAAATCAGCTGATAAACTGCAGTTCTTTGTAGAAGGCAAAGAAGTTTTACACTCGAGCCTGGTGGTTGTTAGGAATATATGAGTTGGTGTTTGGAAATTCTTTGTGTTGGAATAATTGCTTAGTAACTTTATCTGGTGTTCTTGACAGCCTTTGAAAAAACTCAGCAAGGCTCTTTCTTATTGGAGCTAATTGATTTGAAGCAGCCTTTTACCCATGAAAGAATGGGATTCGTAAATGAAACATTAAAAGGTTGTGCTGTTACCTTTGTCTCGTGTTTGCTTCCTTGGAACCAGGTTTGGGTCAGAACAGGGGGAAGGATTGTACTTTCAAAATTACAAGAGTTTGTCAATGTAATTTTACAAGCAAGTCAGGATTCACTTAATAACCATGTCACTTATTAACAACTGCAGTGACTCACTTAACAACGGTGGCAAAACAAGATTGTAAATTGGGGACACATTCACTTAACACATCTCGCTTATCAACAGAAATGTTGGCCTCAATTATGGTCATAAGTCAAGGACTACTTGCGTTTTTAGAAATTGAACATTACAGTTGGGATTCGTTTTATAAAATAAAACCAGTTGAGGAAAAGAATGTTGTTATCACCCAGAGGTTTTTTTAAAAAAATATATAAAGTAATAAAAACATATTGCAAATCTGATCAGACTGAAAAGGTGAAAGTGAGACTCAAAAGTACATTTCAATATGCTATTAATGCTCAGATGTAACATGGAAAAATGTCATGGAAATGGGGGGGGGGGGGGGAAATCCTCCTGGTATTTTTATTTTGCACCATGAGGCTAAGAGTATAAAATACATACAGTAAATCAGTACAAGGAGCAAAGGCTGGATTCATGATTTTACTACCCATAATTTAGTTCTTTTTACAGCTTGCTAAACCAGGAACCAACCTCTGTGCTATGAAAACATAAATTTACGGTTCACTATATACATTGTGTACCAGCCAATTGTGATTCCTGCTGTGAAGCAATAAACTACAATTTAATACCATAGGTGAACTTAGCCATTCAACAGGAAATGGGAAGCATGTTTTAAGTTTCAGTTCAGAATTTCTGACCAGGGTTCAAATCACATGAAAAGATTTCTTGAATTCTTTGGGCAAAAAATGAAAGAGTATAAAAAAAAAAAAATCAGAGGAGAAATAAAAAAGAAAACTCTGCCATCCACCCCGTCCTACCTTGCAGATCAGTGGGTTTTTTTTTTTCAACCTTTAAAGACTTGTGGACTTCAACTAACTCCCAGGATGCTGACTGGGGGAATTCTAGGAGTTGAAGTCCATGCCTCTTAAAGTTGCCAAGGTCAAAAAACACAGTTGCAGAATTAGAAATAGAATTAAAAATACAAGTAGACCTTGTCTTATAACTGTTCATTTAGTAACTGTTTGAAGCTACAACGGCACTGCAGGAAGTGATTTATGACCATTTCTCACACTTACGACTGTGGTGGTAGTCACGGATCAAAATTCAGATAACTGACTAGTACTTATAACAGTTGCAGTGTCCCAAGTTCACAGGATCCACCTTTTGAAACCTTCTGACAAGCGAAATCATTGTGGAAGCCAGATTTACTTTCCAACAGTGTTGCTAACAACTGTGACTTAATTAACAATTGCAGCAAGGAAGGCATAAAACGGGGCAAAACCGACTTATAACAAATGTTTCGTTTAGCAACAGAAATTTTGGGCTCCATTTTGGTCATTACGTCGAGGACTAGCAGTATGTAACTTCTGTGCCCCTCAGTTAATTATAAGGTTGCTTTAATACCTTTTTTTCTAACAGGAATAAATAAATTCACTATTAACGAAGGAAGGAAAAGGCTTTGATCTGTGCAAGACTGACAGATCTTCAAAATGCGATTAAGTAGGAAATGGCAAAGAGGGGAAAGGAGTGATTACCAACCTGTTACCTGCCATGAGAAAACAAAAATAAACCACATAAAAGTTTGCTTTCAAAGTAAGTAAAAGTAAGTAAAAAAATGGTTTCAAGTTTGCATAAACAATGCCCTATCTTTGGACTTCAGATGGACTGAAAGCAGGGAAAACAACAATCAGCCCCAACACACAGAAAACTTTAGATTGCTAAATAATATCCATTACAACATAATAAGCATTACTTAAAAGGACAACAAGGCTTTAATTGTTACCAAATGTGTATTTTATTCAGCCATGGGACAAGGCTATCTCTACCAAAAAAAGCACTAGGATCCAAGGAATTCAACATTTTTCAGGGTTTTACTTATACAAACTCCCTACCACCGTCATCACCAAAAAATATGAAGTTATATTCAGCAAATTCTATGAAAATTCTTCAAGGGGTGGGGAGGAGAATGTCATAGCTACTTGCCATCTGTTGCTGGCAATATTCTCAAATTGACCCCGCAACTAGCTTCATAAATTACAAAAGCAACATTTTCCCAGAGGCCCATCAATAAACAGAGATTTGCGGCAAGATTTGCTTATGTCCATAAACTAGGTTTGTTTTAAACTTTGCTGAATGAGCATCTGTTGGTGGACTTCCAAGCAACAGACTAAGCGCCATCAACCCAAGATGGCAAACCACCGTGGACATGGTTATAAATCAGACTGGGACTTAGTTTAGCCAATTTAAATGCAGCAAACCACAGTAGCCTGGGTTCAAATCCAACCTACCTCACAAATTAAAAAATCAGGAACTGGAGTCACCAGGCAACTCATTATATCTTAACCCTAGTATACCCAAGTGCAGAAGTTAGTCCAACCTTGGCAACTTTAAAAACTTGATAAAATCGACATAGCTGGCTGACAGCTTATGGTATAAATATTGATTTTATGCAATCGTTCTTTATATGTTTTAGCCTCCAGTCTCCTAATCATCTTTGTTGCTCTTCTCTGCACTCTTTCTCGAGTCACAACATCTTTTTTAATGATATGGTGACCAAAACTGGATGCAGCATTCTAAGTATAAGATAAGTGTAAGATAGAACAATTAAATCAGTCGAACAACTTGCCTCCGGAAGTTGTAAATGCTCCAACACTGGAAGTTTTTAAGAAGAGATTGGATATCTACTTGTCTGAGGTGGTGTAGGGTTTCCTGCCTAAGCAGGGGGTTGGACTAGAAGACCTCCAAGGTCCCTTCTAACTCTTTGTTATTCTATTGTCTATATTTATGACAGCTACAGGGTCCTCGAGTCGTGTGTGGTCTTTGTATGTGGTCATTATAACGCGGTATTAACACTCCCCGCTTTGCGCTCGAAATCCGGCTTTCTCCCCGCGCATGCAGAAGGAGCGCCCAGCTTTTCCCCAGCCTTTTGGCCCTATTCCTCGCCAAGGCAGAGCTGAGACCCCCGGCTGCCCCTGGGGGTTCTTCTCCTCCTCCTCGGCAGCGTCGCGCCTCAACCTCTCTCTCTCTCTCTCTCTCTGACTCCACCAAGCGCGCGTTTTGCAAGGCGCAAAAGGCGACTGCGACTTTGCCAGGGTGCAAAAACGGCTCCTTTGGTTCGATTTCCCAGCCCGGGGCCGCCTCGCACGACTTCCAACCCCTTTGTTCCCTGAACCCCGCGGGAAATTGCATTGCACAAGGGACAGCTGCACTCTGCGCATGGCCAGAGACCTCCGTTCCGGTTCCTTACCGGCACCGCCTCTCCCCGTGCGCAACCGAGAAGTCCCCGCCATCGCCCCTCCTTCCTTCCTGCCTGCCTGCCCGCCCTTCCTCCGGGCTTGCTCGGGAACCGCCCTCGGCCCGTCCCCGCGCAACGGGGGGAAAAAGAGGCTGAGCCAGCCACCCTTTACGCGCGCCCGGCCCCGGGGATGCCGGTGCGCCATGGAGGGCGTCGTGCGCCGTGCGCCACGCGGAACCAATCGCCGTTTGCGCACCGTCTCTGGCTGAACTCCAGCGCTTGATGGATGCGGAAGCGGAGCGGCTGAATTCGCTCAGCCCACTTGCTAAGCTGGGAAACGGCGGTTTGCAAACCAACAGTCGCAGTTGCGTAATTTTTAAAAGCCCTGGACCAGGGGTCTCCAAACTTGGCAACTTGAAGACTTGTGGACTTCAACTCAATTCAGGGAGTTGAAGTCCACAAGTCTTCAAGTTGCCAAGTTTGGAGACCTCTGCTGAGTGGGCAGTGGTTTGGCTTGGAAACCGGTGGGGACTGCAATCCAAGCGGGCCTGAATGCATCCAGGGCTCCCAGCCATAAGTCAAGATGGAAAAATTCACTTGTTTCGTGAATTCATATTGATTAACCATCAATGATAGCTCATATAAACCAAAAGCAAAAAGTGGGATTTTGTAGAGCGCAGAGTGCCAAAACGAAACACCCAAGAGGTGGCATTCAGCTGGTTCTGACCAGTTCTGAAGAGCCAATTGCAGAAACTTTGAGTAGTTCGCCAATCCGGCCTCCGACTGGCCCTGCCAACCCCATTTCTTCTCTGCCTCCCATTGAGGCAGATTGGCTGGGTCTTCTTTGGTTGCCCTGCACAGGAGAACGGAGCTGGAACGCAGGTTAGTGAGGTGGGGAGGGAATGGGGATTTTGTAGCATCCTTCCCCTGCCACGCCCATCAAGCCACACCCACCAAGCCACATCCACAGAACTGGTAGGAAAAAAATTTGAATCCCAACATTGGTTTCCTTACCAGGTTAAGTAACATCTTTAGTGGAGTTTAGGGGATCAGAGGTGGTATTTAGCAGGTTCTGACCGGTTCTGGAGAACCAGTAGCGGAAATTTTGAGTCATTCGGAGAACCGGCCAATCCTGCCTCTGACTGGCCCCACCACCCCCATCTCTTCCCTGCTTCCCATTGAGTCCCATCTGATTGGCTGGGTCTTCTTATGTTGCCTTGCACAGGAGAACGGAGCTGGAAAGCAGGTTAGTGGGGGGGGAGGGAAGGGGTATTTTGCAGTATCCTTCCCCTGCCACGCCCCCTGAGCCACGCCCACAGAACCGATAGTAAAAAAAAAAATGGAATCCCACCACTATAAACAGCCAACCACTTTCTTCTGCGTAACATCAGTTTTGAGGAAAAGATGGGAGTGGCTGGTTTCATTGGAGAGATTAAGAATACAAGTAGTCCTCGACTTACGACCACAATTGAGCCCAAAATTGATGTTGCCAAGTGAAATATTTGTTCAGTGAATTTTTCCTCCTTCTACAACCTTGTTTGCCACAGTTGTTACGTTAATCATTGCAGTTGTTAAGTTAGCGATGTTATTAAGTGAACCTGGCTTCCCCAGGGACTTGTCAGAAGGTCTCAGGGATCTGGGTCACGTGATCCCCTCTAAAAGAGGATCACGTGACCCCAGGACTCTTCAACCGTCATAAATATGAATCAGTTGCCAAGCATCTGAATTTTGATCCAGTGACCCAGGCAAGGTTGCAGTGGTCGTGAGTATGAAAAACAGTCATAAGTCCCTTTTTTTCAGGACCCCTCTAACTTTGGTCACTAAATGAACTGTTGTAAGTTGAGGACTACCTGTACAATAACGATCTGAGCATTTGTAGGCCTGCACCAAGTAAGCAGCCACTGAAGAATTTAACACGGGCTCTGTGTGTTTGTTTGTGTGTGTGTGTGTGTGTGTTTGCCCATGCACACACAGATAGTCCTCTGGTGGCCTGTCCACCGCCAGCCTCTCCAGCAGCCAAATCAGAGGAGGAGGTGGTGGTGTGGGAGTCACGGTCAGCATCAGGGCCACCTGGGAGCTCTGAGGGGGGAGAGGGAATAGAGGACAGGGGGAGAGGGGGAGGGAAAAGGAAGAAGGAGGAGAAAGAGGAGAGGGAACGAGAAGGAGAAGGAGAAGGAGGAGAAAGAGAAGGAGGGAGAGAGAGGGAGAGGGATTGAGATGGAGCCTGGGCTGTCTATCAGCCCTCAGATGGAGAGTCAACAGCCCCCAGGACTGGAGGTGGCTGATGAGGAAGAGGAGGAACAGCTGGGTCCAGTGCCTGACGCATGGATGTGTAGAAGGTACAGGAAAGGAGAGCAGTGGAAATCTATGGGCCAGTCCTTGGGATGGAAGAGCCACCGCTGCTAGCGAAGCCCCACCCTAGCTCTGGGGATAAAAGGAAATATTAAGCAAATAAAAGCAGATATTAAGCAAATTGCGGCCGGGGATCATGCAGTCGTTAAGCGAATTTGGCTTCCCCTTCGATTTTCCTCGTTGGAAGCCAGCCACTTGCCCATTGCAAAGGGCCCACGTTTTGATGATGTCACTCCTGAGGATGCTGTCGTGGTTGCAAGTGTAGAAATGAGTCCAAAAATGAGTCATATGTCACTTTGATCAATGCTGTTCTAACTTCAGGCGTTCAGTCAATAAACAAATGGTTGTAAGATAAGGACTACCGATAGAATATCATTACTCATAAAAGCGATGTCCTGTTCTGTGGACTTTATGAATAGGATGATTTGTTGGTGGCAGTTATAACTTTATTGAAGTCAACAATGGCATGAGAGAACAGAATATCAAACCCCATAAAAAGCAGGGCACATTTTTACATAGTTATAAAACTCTAAAATTAAGGCAGTATTTTTCCTGTGGCATGCAATGGCAGCAGTAGGCAATTTAATATCTTCCCTGAAGATATTAAGATGCAGGTCCAGGGACATCAAGCAAACAATCATTCTCTGAGCAGAATAATGGAAGAAGAGAGGAAGAGAGTTGGGAGGGTCCTTGGAGGTCATCTAGTGCAACCCCTTGCTCAACCAGGAGACCCTATGCCATTTCAGACAAGTGGCTGTGCAGTCTCTTCTTAGAAGCCTCCAGTGATGGAGCAGCCACAACTTCTGGAGACAAGATGTCCCACTGATTCATTGTTCTCACTGTTAGGAAGTTTCTCCTTAGTTCTAGATTGATTCTCCCCTTGATAAGTTTTCATCTGTTCGTTCTTGCCTTCTGGTGCTTTGGAAAATATTCTTTGCAGCAGCCCCTCAAATATTGGAAGACTGCTATCATGTCTCCCCAATTCCTTTTTTTTTTTCACTAGACTTGGACAATTACCCAGTTCCTACAACCGTTCTTCATATGTTTTAGCTTCCATCTCCTTACGTCAGCAATCAGGATTACAGGATTGCAATTCAAGTTGCTGTAGAACAGTGGTCGCCAACCGGTAGGCCGGGGACCACTAGTGGTCTGCGATAAAATTTTGGTGGTTCTCAGAAAAATGTCACCCCCCCCCCAAAGCAATTGATCCAGGCTGTGCAGGAACACAAGGCTGCGCCTCAGGTGGTCCCTGTGGTCCAAAAGATTGGCGACCCCTGCTATAGAAGATCCATGCCAGGGATGGATTTGTGGGCTGCAGGCTCAGGTTCCTCACAGGCAAATTAGAATTGAAAATCTTTGTCAGATTTATATTACACTTTTCCTCAAAAACAAGTGCTGCAAAATAGGTCAGTCTGAGAGAGTGGAACTGCTGCAGACTCACATAGAGTTGGGTGGATTAAAGGAACATCAGTGCCCTTTCCCAGTTTTTAACTACAGCCCAAAATAGAGAAATCTGCAGGTAATCCTCAAGTTACAGCAGCAACGGAGCCCAAAACTTTTGTTGCTAAGCAAGGCAGCTGTTAAGTAAGTTTTGACCCATTTTACAAACTTTCTTGTCACAGTTAAAGTGAATCACTGCAGTTGTTAAGTTAGTAACATGGTTGTTAAGTGAATCTGGCTTCCCCATTGGCTTTACTTGTCAGAAGGTTGCAAAAGGGGCTAATAAGACCTTGGAGCACTCCAACTGTCATAAATATGAAGGATTTAGTCTTAGTACTGCTTTATAAATAGGAATAGAATAGAATAGAACAGAATAGAATAGAATAGAATAGAATAGAATAGAATTACAAATAATAGAAATAGAAATAGCACTTAAGACTTATATACCGCTCCACAGTGCTTTTACAGCCCTCTCTAAGTGGTTTACCGAGTCAGCCTCTTTCCCCCAGTAATCTGGGTTCTCATTTTACTCACCTCGGAAGGATGGAAGGCTGAGTCAACCTTCAGCCTGTCAGGATTGAACTCCTGGCAGAGGGCAGAGTCAGCCTGCAATACTGCATTCTAACCACTATGCCACCAGGGCAGTAGAGTAGAATAGAAATAGAAATAGAAATAGAAATAGAAATAGAAATAGAAATAG
>BLBF01000077.1:3587407-3614627 GCA_015471245.1 Laticauda colubrina | reverse complement strand
TATATATATATATGTATATATACATATACATGTATACATATATATATATATATATTTATCCACATCCCCACAACGTAACAAGAGGAAGCAGATGCCCACTGGACAGATTCAGAGGAAAATAGGCTTTAAAGAAATTAAAGAGGTCATTTTGTGTTATCCTCGTTCAAAACAAACTCTGAACGTGGACAATTGTGTTGCCGTTTCCCAGGTAGTGCATACATTGTGTATGGATTTAAACATCTCCCGTGAAATGCAAGAAAATTCTGCTTTACAACCATGGCATGCTATGGCTGCGATTAGTGGCTTTGGGTTGGATTTAAAATCAACGTTTCTCAAACTTGACAACTTTAAAAAGTGTTGACTTCATCTCCCAGATTTCTATCTGGGGAATCCTGGGAGTTGAAATCCGCATCTCTTTAAAAAGTTGCCAAGATTTTAAATAGCTGTGGGAAACCAGGAGTATTAATGGAAATACTGTGTATTCCAAAGGGAGGACCTAGGGATTGACCCAACAGCGGGTGAGAAAACTTTTGGATGGAATTTTTATTCAAGTAATCCTCGACTTACAAAAATTCATTAAATGACCGAAGTTATGACGGCACTGGGAAAAAGTTTCCCACTTATGGCCATTTCAGCATCCCCGTGGTCATGTGATCAAAATTCAGGTGCTTGGCAATTGCCTCGTATCACATGATTCCCCTTTGGAACCTTCTTGACAAGCAAGTCAATGGGGAAGTCCAGATTCACTCAACAACAGCGTAACTAACTTAACAACTGGAAGGATTCACTTAACAATGGTGGCAAGAAAGGCTGTAAAACGAGACAAACTTCACTTAAGGCATGCCTCCCTCAACAACATAAATTTTGAGGTTGACCTGTATTTATCTCTGCGTGAAGAGCAAGAAAACACAAGAGTCATAAATACATACAGAATCCATTTTTATTTAACTTAATCATGTAGTACTGTAACTACTAGAAAAAAAGCAGAGTAAGAGAACCTTAAAGGAGCATCAGCCATTCAAAATAGACAAAGGTTCTTTTTTTCTTTTTCTTTTCATAATGTAAAGAATCCAGAGTATATCGCAACAGGAATAAATTCTTACAACAGAATATACAAAAACATTGATCTTTTCCCCCGCCCCCATCATCTACTGATTCATTTTAATATAAACACAGGAATTTCTTTTAGGAATAATTTATACACAGCAAGTCTTCCTGTAATAAATTGGCATGTTATTTTATTCTGGTTTTTTGTATATTTTTTTTAAAAAAAGTTTATATTTTAAACAAGGTTAAGTTGGAAAATCTATTTGTAAATGCATTCAGTTCCTTAGCACTTTCAAGTCGGTTTGTGTGTGTGTGTGTGTGTGTGTGTGTGTGTGTGCACCAGGGAGGGGAGGATGAGGGCAAGGGTGTCATTTTTAAGTGGATTTTTTTTAATTTATATTTATATTGTATTTTATTGTCCCAGAGGTAGAAGATCTCTGTGGACAATCCTTTCTTTACAAACCTCACTGGTTTAGAAAACAGAAAATTCCATTTAAAAAAAAAAAGAAACAAAAAGAAACAAAACCACTCAAAATCATTTAGGCAAAGAGGAAGGAGATTTGTTTCTGAGATTAAAAAAAAATAGATATTATCTTCAGACTTTTTGTTTAAATAATTACAATAAATAGGGACCTTTCAAAGAAAATGGTCTTTTAAAAGAAAGCTTCCAAGTTGTTAAATATGTACATAAATAGTGCAGACACTCTCTCTGAAGTCACCTATTATTCTTTTTTCACAGAAGGGAGAAAGAACGGCTGGACATAAAATTCTCTTTCTGTGCAATGCATTAAATTGTAGAAGTGAAGTTTTCATCAGTCGCTGATGAGGCCGTCAGGTTCTCTCGGCCTAAGTAACAATAAAGCAATTTATGCAAGCAGAATTCCAGTCCTGAACACATTTCCCTTGGAAACCCACTCCTCTGCTTTTGGTATTCATGCAATTCCAAGAAAAATAGGTTTAAGATGGATACTAAGAGACCGCTTAACAGCAGCAGGGCTCAATCCATTTTCTTAACCAGTAAGGTTTTTTTTCTCTCTCTCTTTCTCCTCAACCTGTTATCTAACATGGTAAATGTGAAGCGATTGATGGATGATCCCACCTATCCAGAGCTCTCTGGAAGGCTGGCTTACTGAAGATACAGAACACAATCTGGGCTTAGGGTGCACACAGGGCGATGCACAAGTTGTGATTAAGAAATGGCCGCAGATCTCTCTCTTGGATTGGTGTAAAGGTAGTAACATCAGTATCCTGAAAAAAGGGGGGAAAAAGAAGACTACATACACTGAAAAGTGCTCTTAAATCTTTGTTAGCATTTATAAACTACAAATGTTTATATAAACTGCTCTAGTGTTTTGCAAAATGTAATGAAATATGTCATTTGTTTCTGTAAACCAGATCTTTTGTCAACTGACTACCCGTAATCTACTGGACTGAACAGCCCCAATGAAAAATGCTAATAATGGATTGGTAGTGGATAGGAAGGATACAAAATTCAAAGCTGACATTTACACACACACACACACACACGCGCATGCACGCAACCCCACGTATGCGTGCAAAAAAGCTGCCTGGAACTTGCGTTAATGAGGATGGCCAGAGGGCCGTAATCTATCCCTTTCAAATTCTCCAAAATACATGGATGGAGGGCATTACTTCCCTAGACTCCAGTGGGAGTTACCTTCCATTAAGATGCTTTGAGAAACCTACTTGGTTTGTTCTAGATGCATGTGGAGAATTGGTTGTTCTAGATAAGGGGTCCCCAAACTTGGCAACTTTAAGACTTGTCGACTTGGTCCGTAAGTCTTAAAGTTGCCAAGTTTGGAGACCTCTGTTCTAGATGCATGTGGAGATTTGGCTCAGGGTCAAAGTATTAGAAGCAGCAGCAGCAGCCTGTATGGAGTTCTGCTTAGTGTTATTTGATTCCACATCAGAAATGCTCCAGAACTAATATTGATGGAACATCTAGAACTCCAGACTTCAGCCTCGCAAGTTCCAAAGTAGTTAGGATTCCTGACCACGAATGTTCTCGTAACTGTAAGCACGCTCAACTTCAGTCAACCTGTGTTTTGCTGGCCAGCACTTCTGCCCCATAACTTGTGTTTGGACTGAACCTTGTGGATCTTAAAACCTATCAGAAAGACATGGAAGCATTTCAACTTGGAACCCACCAGTCCTTCAAACGGGTCTCACAATTTGTTGAACGAAGCCCATGTTCTGTATCTTCAGCACTTCCAGGAAAAGAAAGCTCACCCTGAAAGAGCATGCTCATGGTTTGAACTGCGGTCGATCCAACACCATGAACCGCCATGGATCAAATCCTTAGCCCTAGTCCAAAAATCCTACCCATGGAACAGGGAAGGGACAATTTTCCAATTTTCCCACCTCTCATCTCCCTGGGATGGGAAAGGAATGTAACCATTCTCCACGCCGACCAATTTTGCTGATTTGCCAAAGGTCAGACCTTTCCCATTGATAAAGAAAGTTAGGGAGTGGCCATGATTAGACCAGAGTTGGGATCACCAATATGGCACCTTTTAACTTAAAACAAGAATATATGTATTTTTTTTTTTAATTAAGTGGTTTGTCTTTTTGCAAAATCTGATGATCTTATATGGGATTTGGGCAAAGTTGTCAAACATAACTTTTAAAAAATGGGGAAGGAGTGGGTGTTTATGGTGCCTGAAATAATTGTTGACCCCTCGGCCAGAGGATATATGAATGAATTGCCTGAATAGACAACGGGAAAACATCTTGGACAAACTTAAATAAAAGTCACAATGAAATGTCACCAACTACTGGAATGAAATTTTGTTTAAAAATATAACTATATCAAACATTATACCAACAACAGGAGTGTCATTCATATACCCAACAGATTCTACTAAACAACCCTCCATATTTCCCAGAGATCTAAGCAGCAGATCCACTTTCCAACCAGTCCTGGGATCAACTGCCTTTGGAGCATCAAACTGGCACTTCGATGCTAACCAACTTAAAATCTTCACTTTATGTGGAGATGCAGAGGAGGAAGCTAAAGTGGGAACCAGCTTTCTTGAAGGCTCTGCTTCGGGTGTCATTACTGACATAAAAAAATTAAACCAAAGGCGGGTAGCAGTTCTATTTTGACACAGAAGTTTTCACTCTGAACCCAAATCATGTTCTGCACATCAGAGTAACCAAGGGACTCAGGCTGTTTGTTGAAGGAAAACCCATCTCAGAAATTGAAAGTGAATAATCGTGGGTTTTTTTTTAAATGCAGCACCATTACAATATAACAAACACCATTGGGTAGCATCCGTGCAAAGGCTCTAAAAAAACAAGCACAATATATATTCACTGACCTCCTTACAGGATGATTGGAAGGCAACTATCCAGCTATTGATAATTCCAAAGCAAAAGGGACTGGAAGTAAAATTGCAGACATGGTACTGTCTAATCCAGCCTTCCAAAAATCTTCTGGTTTTGAGACACCCATAATCCCTAGCCAGGACAACTATTGGTTACCCTCTGCTGCCCTATCTCCAGAGTATTATATGCAAAGGTGTAAAAATAGGCAATCCACGCAAACAGAGCTGGATCCTTCCTTAATGAGAAGTGAAAAGTCCAAAGCAGTTTTGAATTGATTTCATAGGGATGCCATAGAGAATATGGTAGAAGAGACCATATTCTACCATAATGCCTCAAGATCACCTTATGCGATCGAATAGTAACACATCCAAGCCCCTAGATTGAGTCCTGCTATGGAAAGTGGTTTACGGAAAACCAATGGCTCCCTCCTTCAGTTGTGTTGGAACTACAATTTCCTGCACCAGCTGTGCCATTCATGCTAAACCCTTCTAGATTTGCACAACAGGTGTACCAGCAAGCACTGCTTGTTCATTGCAAACTGGAAATGGTGTTACATCCAAGTACTGGGAGATCTGGGATGGGGTGGGGACATAATTAGAATGAAGAACTTAGAAAAGATGGACCCTTGGTTGGGCTTAGAAAAGCTCTTTTCAGACTTTCGTGCATGAATGGGACAAGTGGTCCAACTTTCTGGTCTCCTTAGTGAAGCCAATTCGGTTCTACGCTTTGATCATGACATCCAGCAACTGAGATTGTATCATTTCAATCCAAACCCATCCAGAAACTAAACTAAATTCTCCATCTCTTATAAACCCTGCAGAAAATTGCAGCCTTGTGCCCAATATCAAGCCAACACATTTTTTTTTTGAGGGGGGGGGGAATGCATAGACAACATGGGTTCACTATCAACTGAAAGACGATATGAAGAAAAAAAAAAAGGCATAGCTAATATCATCGGGGCAACACACCAAAAGATTGCAATAACAAAACAAAAAATATATGTGGAAACCAACATAAGTATTTAAGAATATGAATGCAGAACACTATGGTAGAATTGAGGTGATTTGATTTGAGGTGAGCTCACCTGTGACATAGGCCTACTTATTTAATTACACAACTGCCTTATTTCTGAATGCTTATGAAATGTATGTCCTGATGGGCATTGTAAGGTTAGTTTTCTCTCCTAATATTTTAAGCCACCTACATACAACTAAAAGTAATAACATGGACAGTTTAGAGAGAAAAAATCATCTGAAACCAGTTGAAAGATCTGAAGATCTAAACAGGAGATTAGTATGTGCAAGAGAGGAGAGGCCACCACTAAACTCACACACACAAACACAATCACTTGAAAGAACAGAAGGACATCAAGCAAAGCATAGCCAGGATCTGCTCCCCACCAAAACCCATTAACAAGCATGGCCTTAGATGCCTTTCATCTCTCTAGAGGCCAACTAGTGGACATGGACACAATTAAGTTTTGTATCATCTAGTTGAGCATGACATAATTCAGATGCAGCAAGCAAGTCATCCTTCAACCTGGAGTCTCCAGATGTGCTAAGAACGCACACCCCAAATTCAGGTGGAGAATCCAGATTCAACCCAGCTGGATGACCACAAACTGGGTAAGAGCATTTCAAGCTCTGTGGCTAGAAAGGAGAACCACCCTCTTACTGGCAGATCAGTGAAGCCCAGGACTCGTCACCTGACAGTTTCCATGACTGCAAAACATTGTTTGGAGCAGAGATCTCCAAATTTGGCAACTTTAAGGATTTAAAGATTCTGGGAATTGAAGTCCACAAGTCTTATAGTTGCCAAGTTTGGAGACCCCTGGTTTGAAGGTTCAGGGGAAACAATCCAAACAGTCGACAATTTTTTCAACTACAAACACACACCGTGTCTTTATGTTCCTGCCAGGTCACTCCTTTCTCCAATCCTACACTAAAAGTTGGTTTTAGGGAACTCCATTTTGCTGATCTTCCAGAGATCTACCGTACGTTTAGGTAGCTATCACTTGGTTCCAACACCTCTTTCAGGGTTTGGAGGCACCTGGAGACCTTCAAAAGGATTAGCCCTCCTTCTCCATGTCCACATTTGACATGTGACTAGAACCTAACCAACCTGTTAAAAGCTCCCCATTTTTAAACCCTACTTCATCCCAGCAGATAATCTGTTTTAACTCCACCAAATGGTGCCCCTGGGAGTTTTCACCTCCCTGTTCTTTTTAACTAGAGCAAGGGTCCCCAAACTTGGCAACTTTAAGATTTATGGACTTCAACTCCTAGAATTCTCCAGCCAAGTAGCTGGAGAATTCTAGGAGTTGAAGTCCACAAATCTTAAAGTTACCAGCAGCTTTTCATTTTTACTCAAAACCAAGTGAAAACTGCTTTCAATCGGCAACATACCACAGAGACAAAAGCATTTGTGAGTCAACAACTTTCTTCTCCAAGGGATTTGTGTGTGTGTGTGTAGGTGTGCATGTGTGTTCAGCAGTGACCTCCTTCTCTAAAAACCTGGAGGATGTGGTTTGTATAACAAATGAGGTCGCCAGTATTCAACAGTATATTGTCGGCTGCTGAGAAAATGTGAGATGTATATTTTTATATATACACACAAAAAAAGAGTGAGGTAGATAAAATGTTTGAAAACGAAATAAAAACTGTCCCGTCATAACTCAGAAAAACAAAACAAACCCTTATTTCAGTATTTAAAATGTATTATGGGGCACTTCTACAGTGATTTTAACTGAGAGCAAAAAAATAAAATAAATAAAAAGAATCCTACATAGAATACTTTTATTCTTTTTTCTTTCTCTTTTTTTTCCTCAAAAAAGGGGGAAAGAGTTAACTATGGAGGGAGGTGAAAAGGTGGTTGGGACTGAAGCTATACAAGCAAAAAAGGAAAGAAAGCACTGCAAACGTAACTTTTATCTCCAGTCACAATCTAGCAGTTTATATTTTAATTCTTTGTTCTTACTCAAACACAAACCCCCAAGCCAAAAAAATATTTTTTTAAAAAGAGAGGAATCAATATTTCCAACCCAGAACAAACCTTCATCTGCTGCCATATTTTGTTTTTTGGTTTAATCAGTGCTAACACAGAATTTCCATGTCGGACTACAGTTGGATTAAGCCAGTATCAACCACCTCTTGGGTTTCTCCTCTTTTTCAACCAAACCCATGCAACACCTTAATTTTGTTTCACCTCTGATCACTTATCCCAAAACTTCTATCCATCCACTATTTCCTCTTTTTTGGATGCAAAGTGGCCAAAGACACCTGGAAACCAGAGGAAAGTTGAGTGACCTTCCAAAATCACCACTGGTGGAGCATGAAATGCGTATTGTTCCTAAGAGTTGATGGTTGGAAAGATAAGGCCGCAACCAGCCATTACACCTACATCTGATGTACTTTGGGGTGTGTGGTGGTTTGCGAGAGATAACCCAAGCTTCAAAGGGCCAACGGGAAGGAGGACAAGGCAATGCCACACTGCTAAGCGCAGAAAACTATGGCAACTTTATGGCCTGTGGACTTCAACTCCCAGATTTCCTGAGCCAGCCCTGAATGAGAATTCCACGCTGGCTCAGGAATTCTGGGAACTGAAGTCCATAGCTCATAAAATTGCCATGGTTACCCATCCTTGCATTAAACGGTTAACTTTTTCCTTTTTTGTGACCTGAGCCTTCATCCTATCTTGCACTGTAACAGACCTGGGCATTGTATGCGCAAAAGAGTGAGGATGATAATTCAAGAGGGCAATACATAACCAGGCATAAACATGGATTGGCAACATACTTTTCCCTTGTCAGCCCCACAAAGCGTGCTTTAACCCAGACAATATATATACATACATACATACATATATATATATATATATTTCAAAAAAAAAAAACCCCCCCGAAAGGAGAAGACAGAAGAGGAAAGAAAGCAAAAAAACAAAAAACAAAACCAGGTGTTAAACCATCAATGGCAAATGGTGAATCCAGATATGGGCGTTTCGGGAAAAGAGGTGGGAGGATAAAGGTGAAAAGGTCCAACTTTATATAGATTACAGAGCATGAGGGAAGAAATTCATCAGAAATGGAAGGAGGGGAAATGGGGGGAGGGGGAAGAAAAGAGGGTTGACCTGAAGATTTTTTTTCTTTTTCATAGATTAAATCCACAAAGTTAAAGAACAAAAAAATAGCAGCTTTTTTTTTTTCTGTACAGACATATAGATGAGTATCTGAACTGTAAAAAAGTTATAAAAGTGACACAAAAAGACAAATGTGTATGCAAATGAGCCATGGTCTAACATAGAACTGCAAGACCCCTTGAAGTCTTAATAACAGAGGGAGGGAAAAAAAGTCACTGAAGAGTTGGAGGCCTGAATCTGGTTTAATTGCCCATTCTTCTCCCGTTTCTTTTTCTTTTTAGTGTTTCTCTAAGTTTCTTTTCTTGTCTTTTTTCATTTTAATTCTTTTTTTTTTCCCCTGCAAGCCTGCCAAAGACTAGAAGAAACAACTCATGGCAACGCTTCCTGTTTTGTCTTGTCTGTATTTCCATTCTGGAGGGCTGCGTTGAAATTTCTGCACAAGGAACATCTCTTCCTCCCCTCGTTGCTCTGATCCTCCAGCCAGTTGTTTCCAGAATGAACGGGCGAGGTGGCTAACTCAACCCCATCCCCTTAGGTTCTGCACCATGTTTCTTTTTTATTTAAAAAGAGAGAGAGGGAGAGAGAACAGTTTTTTGTCCACTCAAAATAGTAATAATAATAATTTTCTAAAAATGCCAATGTGTACGATACATATGGGAGTGTATTGGTCTGCATTTTTGTTTCGAAGGGGCGCGTGATAATAAAATTAAACAAAAACAAGGAAAACTCTAAAAGGAAGTTCTCTCTCTCTCTCTCTCTCTCTCTCATTCTCTCTCTCTTTTGGCAAAGTTTGGCAGCGCTGGAAAAAGTTATATCTTTTGTGTGATCCTAGAAAGTTTAAGGAATCATAGTAAAAAATAATAATATCCAGTCTTCTCTCTCTGTGTGTGTCTCTCTCTTTTTTTGTAACAACCTATAGAGTGTCAGGCAGGGAAAGGAAGTAGGAGAGCTGTAGGCCTGTCGGGTTTTTTTTTTTTTCCGGATGTAAAATTTTAAGAAACGGAAAAGAAAAAAAAAAGGGTCATTGGGTTGAACTTCACACAGACATGTTTTCCATCATGAAGCAGAAAGAAAGGAGAGGAAAAAGGGGAAACACACATCAGATTCTCAATTTGTTGTTTTCTGTTGCTATTAAGTGTTAATATTCAAAGTATTTTTTAGAAGGCTGACTGTGCCCCACGTACAGAGAGTTCTGCTGCTCGGAACGATCTCCTGCTTGCATATTGAAACAAAAAGAGAAAAAAAAAGTCATTTTGACTTCAAATTCGAAGAGAGGATTCTCCTGTGTGCAGTTAATGACAGTTCTTGAAGATCCACTGAGGTACAGTCGGCTTTTGAATATATTGTTATTTTTCTCGCTTGCTCTCTCACCTTCCTCCCAGCTCAACCCCTTCGGATGCACGAGCCGCATTATTTCTGCATTTGCAAAACAAGAAAAGGAAACAAAACAAAAAAACCAACAACCCAACAACCTGTTTCTCAAGGTCAGCAGGCTGAAGACTGGGGTAAAGGCAAGGCCCGCTCATTCTTGCGTCCTCCATTCATGTGGGCATAGGACTGCCTCTCCTCAAAGCTGGCCCGAAGGACCATCACGCCTGGGCCGTTCTCGGCTTTGTGTCCTGAGTGTTTGTCAGAAGGCTGGAGGGTAGAGGAAGGATCTAAAGGAATGCTCTCCATGTTTTCTGTCTCCAAGTCAAGCTCTTCTGTGTCGGGAGGCTTGTTCTCGTCGCTGTAGAAGAAGGAGACCTCTTTGAAGGCTGGGTCCAGCTCGTCCTTGATGCTGCCGATGATCTCCAGGAAAGAAGGGCGCATCTTGGGGTTGTACTGCCAGCACATGCGCATCAGTTCGAAGCTGGGAAACAGAAGAGAGGACAGTGGACATGGTCTCATTTGAGAAGGACTTGATGTCAACTCATAAAATATTTCAATGGTCTCTTTAGAGTTGCCAACAGAAAGGGAGGGGGGAGCAGTGCAGCAGCTTGCAAAACCGAAAGCACATTCCACAAATGTTTTCAAAGATAGTAACTAGGTGACCAAAGTTTCTGCCCAGCAAAATTCTAACATGAGAGCATGATTGATGACTCTGGGCTATGGAAGTGTCCCATTGGAGAATATGAATTACGATACACCCAGGGGGTGAGGGAAAACCAGAGTCAAGGGTGACGATGAATGATGTGTCTCAGAGTCAGCTACACCCAGGCAGTGCCGGACATGTTAACTCCCAATAAATCCTTTTGAAGTTTTGAAAGTTTGGCTCGAGACTCATGATTTAAATGGGGGTAATTGCAGGAATCCTGACACTTGGGTTTAGCTCTTGATCAGCAAAAAAACTATGTTCCAAAGGTACTTTTTCAAGAGGCAACTAGACAGTGGTGGGTTTCCAAATTGTTTCCTGCCAGTTCTATGCGTGGTTCTATGGCATGCACACTTCATGCATGCACACGGAGGGGCCAAAGACCGACTTCTGTCAACGCTGGTAAGCTAAGCTGTTTTTTTAGCTCAACTGAGGTGCGGCAATCCGCTTTGCCATGTGAATTAGCTAAGCTGAAAGAACAAGGGAATATAGGAGAGGTAACGGCGGGGGCAGCAGGCTTGGACCAATCAGAGG
Source organism: Laticauda colubrina (assembly GCA_015471245.1). Taxonomy (NCBI): domain Eukaryota; kingdom Metazoa; phylum Chordata; class Lepidosauria; order Squamata; family Elapidae; genus Laticauda; species Laticauda colubrina. The sequence goes on along the minus strand of BLBF01000077.1, from coordinate 3,603,490 downwards.
TGGTATTTACCAGTTCTCCAAACTAGTCAAAATTTCCGCTACTGGTATGGCAGAACCGGTCCGAATCGGCTGAATACCGCCTTTGCAACTGGACTTTCTGGTCTTTCTTTGAAGTCATTTCACTTCTCAACGAAGAACCTTCTTCAGCTTCTTGGATGAGAAGCAAAACATCTTCAAAGAAAAACTAGGAAGTCCAGTTGCCTCTTGAAAAAAAAAAAAACACTTTTGGGACAACTGTGATCTGGATGGCTGAGAATCTCCACAGACATCAGCAACCAATGTTGGGTTCCGGGACACTTAAGAGGCATTTCATGAGATAGCATGCAAGTAGGGTACACCTACTTGGGGAAAGCCAAGACATAGACTCACACCTTTTAAGACAAAAAGAGATTGTTAAAGTTGACTCCTCATTCCTAAGTAGCTTTGCTTAGTCAGGAACCCCATGGTGGTTGAGAGTTAGGTAGTCAGTGCACCTTCAGGGCATCTCAGTGAGGAAGGATGCCATCCCTTGCTACCTTCAAACACTGTAGATCAAACTCAAAAATGATCTGGACACCAGAATCAGGATTGCTCTAATTCAAGAAATTGGATACCTACAGGTAGTCCTCAACTTACAATGATTTAGTGAATTGTTTGAAGTTACGGCAACCCTGGAAAAAAAGTGATTTATGATTGTTTTTCCGTACTTACGGCCACTGCAGTATCCCTTTTTGATCATGTGATTTTGATCACGTGATCCAAATTTGGCTGCTTGGCAACTGATTCATGTGTAGGACAGTTACACTGTCCCTTTGGTGACTTATCTGGGTGTGGGGCTACTCTAGGGGGCTTACAACAATAAAAAGGAAGACAAATGATGCAAACAGAAGAGAAGTAAGATAATAATAAAACAAGATAGGTAGTTCTTGACATACGACCACAATGGAACTCAACATTTCTGCTGGTAAGCAAGACAGTTGTTCAGTGGATTTTTGTCCCATTTTGCGACCTTTCTCACCCCAGTTGCTAAGTGAATCTTTGCAATGGTTAAGTTAGTAACACGGTTGTTGAGTGAACCTGGCTTCCCAGTTGACTTCTGCTTCTCAGAAGGTCACAAAAAGGGGGTCACATGGGATACTGACTCATCATAGTATGAGTCAATTGCCAAGTGCCTGAATTCTGATCACATGACCATGGGGGATGCTGCAATGGTCATAAGTGTGAAAAACTGGTCGTAAGTCACTTTTTTCAGTGCCATTGTCATTGTGAACGGCCACTAAATGAACTGTTGTAAGCTGAGAACTATCTTGGACAATAAACAATGGCAAAGGAATTAGAAATGCCCATTCCCCAATTTTTGCTTCACACTGCCTTCCGTCATAAACATAAAACCAGGTTCTGAAGATGTTGGCTTGTATTTCCTCTTCCTCTTTCATTTGCAAACAGCCAGGCTGACCCAACCCAACAAGAAATCTGCCCCTGATCTAACTAAACCAAGATCCATTTCGCTGACTTCACGCCCGTCGTTTCCCCCAGCTGCCTCTTTGTCTCTGTCTAAAAACAACCAGCTGGGACCAAGGACAGGGATAGCAGCAGCTCTCGGGCCCAAAGGGAGGGAAGGGCTGAGGAGATACCACAAAGAGGCCAGCGGACACCTGTGCCAGCAAGCCCATGTGACCACTTCCTTTGAGGCCATTCCACCAGCTTGCCATAAAAGGAAGTTTCCCTCTGCCGGGTGGGTTAGAAGACCTTGTTTGACACTCGAATGCTCTTCCAGAAATGGGAGGAAGGGAGAGACGGGTTTGTAAACTGAGGGGAGCTACGGGATCACGAGGGAGGAATGAAAAGGCTTCTCTGACGGCATCCTTCCTTTGGCATGCAGTGACGTTTGCAACCAGGAGGAATAACTCAGCTGCTGCCCTTTTGGTTTCTGGCCAAAGGGGCTGCAAACTCTCTCTCTCCCGTTCTCTGTGTCCCTCTCCCTCCCCCTTTTCACCCTCCCTCTCTCCTGCTCCCTTCCTTTGGGTGTCCCTCTCTCCCTCACCTTCCGTGTTCCTCTCCCTCGCTCCCTTTCCCTCCTCTCTCCCACCCTCTCTCTCATTCCCTCTCTTCCTGTGTCTCCCTCCCTCCCCGTCTCGCTCCCTCTCTTCCTCTGTGTCTCCCTCTCTCTCACACACCCTCTGTGTCCCTCTCCCTCCCTCTCTATTTCTTTCTTTCTTTCTCTCTGTCCTGGGGAATTCCTTGCCACTTCTTCAAAGCCTCACCAATCCTAGGGTTGGGGCGTTGCTCCACGGGAGGAAAAGTTCCACTTCTCTCTCATCTTGGGAATTATATTTTTCCCCTTTTCTAAAGTATACAGGAAGTATACGTGGCAGGTGGTATACTTTTCGACTTACAACAGTTCATTTCACGACCGTTTGAAGTTACAACGGCGCTGAACGAAGCAACTTAAGTTTGGACCATTTTCCTCGCATACGACCATTGTAGCATCCCTATGGTCACATGAGTTATATATTATAAAACCGAAGCAGGAAAGGTTGTAAAATGAGGCAAAGCTCACTTAACAGCTGTCTCACTTAGCAACAGAAAGCTTGGGGCCCAACTTTGGTTGTACACTGAGGACTACCTGTATGCCAATAGCTGCCTGGAAGCTGAATTTCAACATTCCTTTGGAGAGGACGGGTTGGGAAAAACACCTTCAAGAGCTAATGACAGGGACAGAAATGGGGTGGACTGGAGTATCTGCCTTTATCAATTGCTTTCTAAAAGGGAGACCAGCCATTGAGAGTAATTTTATCAGCTTACAGGAGGGGGGGAAACCCCAAAACATTTATTCATCCAAGAAATTATGTCAATTTATACCTATTAGGAGTTCTTCCCGTTAAATGGCAGATAAAAAGCTATCCTCAAACCAAACTCCCCAACCTTAATTACCCAGGCTTATACATCATTTTCACTCTCAATTGCTGGAGGGGGAAACAGGGGAGGTCTTGACTTATTAATAACTCTCTTGCCTGTGAAAATTAAGACTGGAATATCTTTTCTTGCTTTGCAAATCTGCACATCCATGCCCCCTCCAATTCTCCCCCGGCTGGCCTGGTTAAATAATTCCCCTCTGAGTTTTTAGCAGAATTTCAAAGCTTTGCTGGAGATTTCCCATTCTGGAAAAAAATAAAATAAAACCAAGGTGGGGAATTCAGTTCCTTAGCAACGCCTGACTGCCGCCTCCTTTGCCCGACTCCAGCTAGCGAGCTAGCAAAACAAGGTTGAACTGTCACCTGATACCCGTTTAAGCCCTCTGGCTAAATAAGCTCTTTTCCTGAGAATCTCAAACAGCTGAGGCCCCTTAAGCAGTTGCATCCCTCATGCGGGCCTCGAACCAAAAAAGGGAGGGGATTAAAAAAAAAAAAAGGCAAGCAAAATAGTGTTTTTCCTCCCAGAGAGCCACTATTCACACAAGCTCTGTATTTGCCAACTCCAACACAATTGGGTTGCAAAAATCATTGTAAAGCTTTGGAAAAACATATAAGGTGCTAAACCTTGGGTCTCTAGAAAAAAGGGATGAATTCAAAAGATTAAAAAAAATATATCCTGGTTTGATAGAACAAGGGGGTGGGGGAAAACTTTTAACAGGGACCCGTTTCTTTTCTTTTGCAACCTGGAAATTTCCACTGGAAGGTTTAAAGCCAGGATCGTCGAAGGAGTCGTATGTTGAGATGCCTATCTTGTTTAAAAAAAATAATAATCGCGATCTAGAGTTCCAAATTTTACAGGCATGGGAAAATTGGTCAGGAAGGACGAGACAAGGCAAGAAGTGATCTTTTCTGATCACTTAAATCAGCCACCTCCTTTCTGGCTTAGCAGATAAATGGTGTGTGTGTGTGTGTGTGTGTTTCCATAAGAGCAGTGGGTGCACATGTGCAGCTCCATTTGTGCAAACGGTGGCCATGCATGCCCGCTGCTTGCACAAATGGAGTTGCATACATGAGCATTCGCCCACTGCTTCTCTGGCCCAGGACTAAACTGGCCGGGACCCAGTAGTGGGCTGCGGACTGGAGGTTAAAGATCCCTGACTCAAATCCCTTTCCTTAAAATTGGAAAATGGACAGAGATGTTATGGAACATCTCTAGTGTGCTGGAAGTAGCATTTCATGCCTATAGTCGATCTTTACACTATTGTCAGAATCTAAAGAAGATAGAACTATAGGGCTGGAAGGGTCCTTTGAGGTCTTCTAGTCCAACCCCCTGCTCAAGGCAGGAAATCTTATTCTATTCTGGCAAATGGTGGTAGTCTGGTCCATTTTTGAAAACTTCCCTCTTGCCACAGGATAACACTGGGTGGCTTACAAGCTTAAAAATGTATCTACACATACACATCGAAACATAAATAAATTAAAACTGAACATTAAAATCTAAAGACACGTAGTGAGGGTGGGGTCAGAGTGGGGGGAGGTAGGACCTGTTGTTACTCTATCAACCCCCTCCACTGAGCAGTTCCCCCACTGGAGCTCGAAGCCACTGACAGAATATCTTCAATGCCCTTATGAAAGGATGGGGGAGGGTTGGGACAGTGGTGGGATTCAAATTTTGTTACTACCGGTTCTGTGGGCGTGGCTTGATGGGTATGGTGTGGCTTGGTGGATGTGGCAGGGGAAGGATACTGTAAAATCCCATTCCCTCCCCACCCCACCAACCTGCTTTCCAGCTCTGTTCTCCTGTGCTGGGCAACCAAAGAAGACCTAGCCAATCAGCTGAGACTTGGGAGGCAGAGAATAGATGGGGTTGGCGGGGCCAGTCAGAGGCGATATTTTCTGGTTCTCCAAATTACTCAAAATTTCCACTACTGGCTCTCCAGAACTGGTCAGAAGCAGCTGAATAGCATCTCTGGTTTGGGCCAACTCACGTTGGGATCCAAGATATTTCAGAGGGCAGGAGCAACAACAGAGAAGGCCCTCCTCCTGGATCCCACTTGCCGGAATAATTGGATTGATGGGACCCATAACATGACTCCCCTGCCATGGGACGGGCCTATCCCACAGCAGTCAGGTGAAGAGGACAAGGCAGGCAAAGAGGGAAGGTCTGGCTATACGTACAGCATGTCTGGGCAGTTGTCCGGCTTCTCCAGGAGGCCTCCCTCCATCACAAAACGTAGAACTTGTTCATTGGACATGCCTTGGTAAGGCTGCTCCGCTAAGGTGGCGATTTCCCACAAAACAACACCGAAAGACCTACAAGGAAAAGGTTAAGACATGTTAGAGACACCCTAAGCTAACATTTCTCTGGAGGAATTCAAAAAAGTAAAAGGTGTAGAGATACAGGAGAAGGAATGGCTGAAGCTGGGGGAGGAATGAAAAGAGGCATCAGTCTAGCATCCCTACATCGCCACAAGCAAACCAAGCCCAGCCCACTTTGAGTGCTGTTGATCTTTATCTAACACTAACTGGGTCAGTTGAGAAGATAGCAATAAATCAGCTTAACTGGTCCTCCTCATGTGGGCCTGGTCTTACACTGATAAAAAACTTACAGAAACACTTGGGTATTGGGGACAGGGGCACACAATTCCTGCAATGACAACATCACACAAACTTGTGTAGTTGCATCTCAACAGCTATGTCATCTGCATACGTTCTTGTTTTGTTGACAGTGTGGCACCATCATGGTTTGTAACAGGCATGTGGACTTTGCTATAAAAGTGTCGTGTAACACAACCAGGGAATAATACTGCAATCATAAATATCAATTACTGGGTAACACTGGATAAAAAGTTAGGCACAAACTGAATCAATAATAAAAACTCCTGCTCTTTTTATGCACTCTAAAAAATACCCAACCCATAGGGCCTGATCTGGTGAAATTTAACTTGGAGGCAATTGTACAAACTACACTTTGGATAAAGTAATAAATTGATTTGTTACAAACAGGCCTGGAAACTTTTGTCTCCTTGTCTTTGTGAGGCTGCCACGCTGAATCAGATTCAACTGTAAATATTTCAACTCAACCAATGTAATCTCCACATTTGGCTTTGAATGCTACACTTAAAACATGCATTAAGAATATTCAGTTGATTTTTTATTTTATGTATTGGCTCCATGACCAGAGCCTGGAAGAAAACCCAGATATAATATAAACCAATGAGCAGAGTGCGGAAGACAGAAATAATGGACCAAATTCAAAATACCTAAATACCATATAAACTTGATATGAAGAACTCAATCATCTTACCCAAACCATCGTTCAAATACAGCCTCTTGGGGTGACAACTGCATGGAAGTTAGCAATTTTTGATGAAAAATTTACTGGGAGAAAGCCCACTGCCCTTCCCCCTCCATAAAATTTGCATATGCACCAAGCATATTCCTTAATCACATAATCACACTTGGCCAATAAAGAATTCTACCTATCTATCTGTTTAATTATATTGGATTATACGAAAGAAGTTTAAAATATCAATGTTTCCTGCAACTTTAACTTGCTACTTTGGTTACAGAATGCATTCTGGATCTTTATAATTATTAAAATTACTACTAAAGTAGTAGGTACTAGTACTGCTACTACTAAAAGTGCTACTAAAATTATTGTTGTCATGACCATTAACTGGATAAAACACGGTATCATAGGGAAACCATTTTCAAGGCATCTTAAATGGGCTAATATGTAAAATGTGTCAAAAATTCAGGACCAAGAACTCCCAAGGGATCAAAATTTGGAGAGGTTATAATTGCTTCAGTGTTGCCAGTTGCTGCTGCACTCATGAGACCTTAATTTTCAACATTCTGTGACAATTTCCCAGCCAGTCTTGCAATCCCTTACTCCCTGCCCTACCCAGCAGCAGCGGTTTAGCTGCCTGCTGGGAAGGGAGATTTCTGATGCTCTTTGCTACAGTCTCACAATGGGGAAGCTAACAGAAGTTAGAAGTTGCTCCTGCACCCAATGCTCTTTTGCCTGCTCATGGTCAAATCATGTCACTTTTTATTATATTTATTTGATTTCGATAGCTACCCATTTCAGCAAACGACTTTGGGCTACTCACAATTCAGAATATATATTACAATTAAAATCTTTTAACACATTCTAAAGCGATAGAGACAGTAAAAAGAAAGAAATCTGAAGTTATCAAGAGCATCTAATTCAGTATTTCTCACCCTAGGCAATTCCAAGATACGGGGTAGGCTTCAACCCCCAGAATTCCCCAGTGAGCATGGCGGCTGGGGAATTCTGGGAGTTGAAGGCCACACAACTTAGAGAAAGATCGACCTCATGGCTGGCTCTTTCAGAAGACATGATATTTAGATGCCTGGAAGACATGATATTTAGATCCCTTTCCCATTTGAACAAAGGAAAGCCTTGGTGACAGGAAGAATCTAAGGAAGATTTATAGGAAAAAAAAACCAGGGCCAGAAGTTAATAACCCTATTCCCCACCCCATTTTCCTACCGATCTATCATTCTTTATTCATGCCACATAACCCAAAGGGGGTTTTATATTCCAAGTTGTACATATCTGCCGTGTTCAAAATATTCATTAAAACAACATTATCCAAAGGGAGGCCATTATCTGCTGCATGTATGAATTCTCCACAACTCCTGAAATGTTGGAATTAATTATGGAAATCTTGATAGTAACTAGAATGTCGTTTACTCCGGGATCTCGATCAAAATGAGCTCCCATCCAACCATCTTACGTCTGCCGTGTTTATTTTTATTCCATCAGCGGAATCTAAAATAAAAAAAAACCAGGCAGGTCCACTCCAAAGTTAGCTTTTTCAGAAAGCTAGACTGCAAGAGAGCAATGGCTTTCCCCATCCCAAGAATTTTTTGCAGCGGGCAGCCAAATTCTGCAGTGGGTTTCCCAAAATATACAAATCTATATGTAGCGGCCATGCCTGCCAAGCCTGGAGATCTAACAAGCTTCGTTGGGGCTGTGGGAAAATAGCACAGAAAAGCAATGACATCAGTTTTCAACTCTTATAACTTGGAAGCTATCATATGGGGGAATTCACTCTCAGTTTACATTTTTAAAATTTTTTAACATACAATAAATCCATTCCATTTCAATCATGTGTCGATTAGGTACTTATTTCATGTGCTTAACAATTACTAATAATATTCTTCTTAACAGTATAACCATATAATAATCATCATGTTCCCACATATATATGTTGTGGTTTGCCGGCAGCAGATGTGGACAGCTGAGGTCTCGGAGAGCGAGGACTTAGATGAGGAGCCTGCGTGTGATGCAGGGATGGGGCCAGGACCATCAGGGAGTGAAATGCAGCCTCTGGAGATAGTGGAAGCTGGCAGCAGTGATGAAGAGGTCCCCGAGGAGCCTGTGCCCAGTGTGCAATTTGGAACACCTACGTACAGCTCGGACATTGAACCAGCGTCAGGTGAAATGGTCCTTATTCTTTGCTTGATTTGATTTCCGGGTGACCTATGTTCTGAGTGGAGGGAATCAACGTGCCAACGCCCTATCTCGGAAGCCCGAGTATACCTGGAGGATAAAATCTTGCCCCAGACAGTGATTCTGTTAGAGCATTTTGCAGCCTCCCAAGGAACCTGTGGACGAGTGAGGATTCAGGAAGCGCAGTGGCAGGACCCATTTGTGACAGCTTGATGTTGAGAATTGGATGAGAATGGGAGACAAGAGACTTCTTGGGCATATATTGGGGACCTGTTGCAATTTTGTGATCGCATTTATGTGCCTGCAGATCCTCTTCATGGCCTTGTCCTACATCAATGTCATGATAGCCTGGCGGCAGGACACTTTGGGGTGTTCAAAACACTGCACCTCATCTCTAGGACATTTTGGTGGTCGAGTTTTAAACATGATGTGTTGGGATATGTGGCGTCCTGTGGGATCTGTCACCAAGCCAAGTATGCTCCTGGTGCACCCCCTGGTCTATTGCAGCCCTTGCCCATGCCAGAATGACCGTGGGGGGAGGTTTCATTGGATTTCATCATTGAGTTACCACCATCGAATGGTGCCACAACCATTTTGGTGGCGGTGGATATGTTGACTAAAATGGCCCACTTTATTCCATGTGCAGGTCTTCCATCGACCAAAAAAATGGCTCAATTGTTTATCTCCCATGTTTTCCAGTTGTATGGGTTACCAGACCACATGGTATCAGATCGGGGGGTACAATTTACGGCATACTTCTGGCAGACCCTACTTGTGAAACTGCAGGTTCAGGCGTGTCTGTCATCTGCTCATCACCCCGAAACTGATGGGGGGACAGAGAGAGTGAATGCTATTTTGGAGCAGTACCTCCGCTGTTTCAGCAATACTCAACAAGACAATTGGGTGGAGGTGCGGCTGGTGGCGGAGTTCACTTCTAACAATGTCAACATGCATCCACCCATGTGTCACCTTTCTTTGCAAACTATGGGTTTCATCCATGACTTTTCCCTTTAGCCCCATCTGATTCCCCAGTTCCGGCAGTGGATACGTTTTTGCAGGAGTTAAAAGCCATGCACCTCATGGTCCGTGATCAACTAGAGAGAGTCAAGGAAGACTATAAATGGTTTGCAGACCAACATCATTGCGATGTTCCACCTTTAGCGGTTGGCAATCAGGTTTGGTTCTCTACTCAATATTTACCAATGACACGACCATCGAAAAAGCTCGATCACCATTACCTAGGACCTTTTCCAGGAGAGGCGGTGATCAATCCTATAGCTTATCATCTCTCCCTGCCACGGACCATGCGTATTCATCCTGTTTTTCATTGTTCCCTGTTAGTCCCTGCCTCGCCTGACAGTCCGCACAGACCAGCTCCATCACAGCCGGCCCCAGTAGCCCCTCTGTGAGAGAGGAATACGAAGCAGATATCATCCAAGATTCATGCCAGTTGCAAGGCCAATTTCAGTATTTGATGGCATGGAAAGGTTATGGGCCTGAGGACTTCACCTGGGTCGATGCCACTGATATTCATGCTCCTCGTTTGGTCTAGGACTTTCATACGCAGTTTCCTCAACATCCTCGTCTGCCTGTCCCAGGGGAGGGGGACCTGCAGGGGGGGGGATAGTGTCATGCCCCTGGTGGAGTCTGACTCTGAGGAATAGAAGGAACAGCCAACAGGGAGTGGGAGTGTGGCTCCAGAGGTGGTGGAGGAGGCTGGGGATGGGTAGAAGCCATCTGAGCAGACAGAGGAGGATCCAGGCCCATCCCCTATTCATCCCAGGTCACACAGGGAGGAGACGATCAGGAAAAAGTGAGGTCTACTCAAGAGGAGATTACCATGATCCTCCTCGTGGTTTGCAGGTGGGAGCTTTGTATATAAGTTTGCAACTGCGCAGTTAGAATTGCTGAAGTCAATTAGTGTTTACCTTGAAAGAGGCTTATCTTTACTGGCATTCTTCCCATGGACTTTTCTCAGTTATTTTCCTGAAGTTTATCATTAGTTATCTTGGCTTGCTTCGGAACTCTCAGCAATGCGGTTTGTTTTGGTTTTCTGTTTGCCTCATTATTTACTTTTGTGATTTTAAACTGAGCATAATAAAAAGAGTGAAGTTAAGTTGAAGGCTTTACCGGACTTTAATATATGTTTTGGGTTATTTTGAGAGACAATGGGTCATCACACCTCGCCTGGCCTCTCATGACTGTAGCGATGCTGCAACAGTCATAAGTGTGAAAAATGGTCATAAGTCACTTTTTTCAGTGCCATTGTAACTTTGAATGGTCACTCCACACAAGCAAAGTACCAGCAAAGGAGGGAAAAAAACTCCAGAGAAGTTCCTGAAATAGGAAGTCTAGTCCTGCCAAGAATGTAATAAGGGTTAATGGAGAGGCAGTTTCTGTAAGCAACACCAGAATGTTTCCTTCCTGCCTTCCTTACAGGATTAGGCCAGTAATTTCTTCTAATAATGGGTTCTCTGAACTGCTTTGAATTTTAACAACCAGTTCTAGCAAATAGGTGTAAACTGGTAGAATCCCACCCCTGGTCTTGACTAATTAGAGAAATCGGTCAGTTTTATAACCAAACAGTTTGAATTGGGGGGTGGGGGGTTGAGCATGACCAGGGACGCAATGGCTCAGTGGCTAAGACGTGGAGCTTGTCGATCAGAAAGGTCAGCAGTTCAGCAGTTCGAATCCCTAGCGCCATGTAATGGAGTGAGCTCCCATTCCTTGTCCCAGCTTCTGCCAACCAAGCAGTTCAAAAACACATAAAAAAAATGCAAGTAGAAAAACATGGACCACTTTGGTGGGAAAGTAACAGCATTCAGTGTGCCTTTGGCATTTAGTCATGCTGGCCACATGACCACAGAGACGTCTTTGGACAGAGCTGGCTCTTTGGCTTTGTAATGGAGATGAGCACCGTCCCCTAGAGCCAGAAACGACTGGCATATATGTGCGAGGGGAACCTTTACCTTTACCTCAAGCATGAACAAAGGTTCCCTAAGGAAATAGAACTCCCACTGAGATGTCTACAGCTTTCACAGCAGACTGTCTTCAAAGCCACAGCTATCTAAACCAGGGATCTCCAAACTTGGCAACTTTAAAGACTCGTGGATTTCAACTCCCAGAATTCCCATGGCTGCCTGGGGAATTCTGGGAGTTGAATCCCACCAGTCTAAAAGTTGCCAAGTTTGAAGATCTCTGATCGAAACCCAAGAAGGTACGAAACAACCAAGCTTCAGGGATCGGTAAAGAGCCATAAAAGAATGCTTTTATAAATTATTTTCTTTATTACCAAACATCCGAGTGGGTCGTGAAGACGCCATCCTTCAGCGATTCTGGAGACATCCAGCGGACTGGCAATAGTCCCTTTCCACCTTTCCGGTAGTAATCAGTCTCGTAGATATCCCTCGTCATGCCGAAATCTACAGAGCACACAAGAGACACGTATGTGCTCAGCAAATCGCAGTTCAAGCAGAAATCAAAATAACAGCCAAGCCAAGATTAGTCGGCAGACTTCTGTTGTGTAGCTCTCTTAGCACACACTTTTATTTCTGTTTTATAGCACCCCTGGGATGCACTAAAACACTTCAGTTTATCGGTAAACATATATCACTACGCTTCCTTTCAATCTCAGCTTTATTTATTATTTTAAAGATAGTGAGTTATTGTTGTTTTTAAAAAATCATGCTGGGCTACAAAACCAAATGAAATCCTCGGTGCTCTCCGAGTCTGATTGTTGGCTTGCAGACCTTCCATGACCTGACTAGGTAACATCATCAGTGTGAGAAAGGGTAGTGTTTGCTTCCTGTTTATATCAGTAGCTTTCCCCATGAGTGTTGGTGGGAATGTGATTTTTCTCTTTGATAGTTCCTAGATTTGGCTATTGTTTTCTGCTTGATTATTTGTCTAGTGTAAATCCTTGCTTATCTGGGAGTTAATTGCTGGGAAAGATGTATTCTGATCTTTTTGTTTGCAAAATCAAGTATCAGTCTCTAATGTCACCTTTATTACAAGAATCCCTCTTGGTCTTCTATGGTGTCAGTACCTCAATGTAGGCCAAGGGACAAAACAGCCTTCTAAAAGTCTATTGGAAGTCTACTTTTGTCATCCCCTAAGCCAGTGGTGGCTAACCTTTTTGGACTTCTGTGCTGAAAATTGCCCAGAAGGCAATGTGCGCGGGTCCTCCCACGCCCCCTATGTATACATGCACGATCCCTCTGCCGTCCCCTTATCTGCACTGTGAATGTACATGCCTCCCAGATGATTTTCGGCTGTTTGAGGCCTTTTTTGGCCTCCCAGAGGCTCGAAGGAAGCCTCTGCAGTCTTTGGAGGCCGAAAAATGGGCCCATTTCATCACTTTCTGTATTTCCGGAAATACTGGAAGTGACAAAACAGGCCTGTTTTTCAGCCTCCAAAGGCTGCAGAAGCTTCCCTCGAGCCTCTGGGAGGCCAAAAATCAGCTGGGAGGCATGTGCATGCGCAGTGCAGTTAAGTTTGGCTGCAGCTCGCATGTCCGCACAAATGGCTCTGCATGGCATCTGTGGCACGTGTGCCACAGGTTCGCCATCACGGCCCTAAACTATTGCAAGAAAACACTATAATGTCCCTTTAACTTGCTCCCTCGGCCTATGTAATATGGAGATAGATATCTCACTGTAGATCTAAGATGGGGTTTCTGTAACTCCCCTTGTACTCTCCTTTTCAAGGTCCATCCACCTCTATATACGGACTGCAAAATGATTTCCAAAAACACTTAAAGTTGGTGGCAATACCCCAGTGTTTTGACTGGAACAGGTTAAAAACTAACAGAAGGACTTTGGAGGACTTCTCGTCCAGTTCCTTGCTCAGATAGGAAACGCTGTATCATTTCAGACAAATGGTTGTCCTATGAACATGAAGCCTATGTCAAGAACTCAATATTTTACACACACACATACACACCAAACTTGAAAATTCCTACCCTGTCCATTTCTTGGAGGTGTTACCAAGTCTTGCTTGTACATTTTCAGCCTGTTGTGTCTACAACAATACTAAACGGTTCCTTTTTTCCAAGCAGCAGTGAAGTCCTACCTCCGATTTTCACAGTGAAGTCCTCTGCCACCATGCAGTTCCTGGCAGCCAGATCTCTGTGGACAAACTTGTTGGCGTTGAGATAAGCCATGCCATCTGCAATCTCCCCAGCCATCTGAATCATTTTCTTTAACGGCGGAGGATTCTGAATGGGGTTGTTCTAAGGAAGAAATGGAGATCGCCACCAGGTCAATAAAGTTCTTTCCTTATTCCAACCTCAAGAGTTGGCTCATTTTCAATGTCATGGCTGGCGACTCGTTTCATTGGTTGCCCGACAGAACTAATTGCCCTCTCTTGAAACGTGTGCCAAAAGATCTATGTTCTCTCTCACATCCAAGAAGAGCTCCTTGTTCTCTCACATCCAAGAAGAGCTCCATATTCTCTCACATCCAACCAAAGAGAGGAAGGACAACAAAAGTACAACAGGAGAGAAAGGAAAGAAACAGAAAAGACCACACGTCATCCACTCTTTCTCCACTCAGCCCCCAAGCTTGTTTCTACAATCATGTTTTTAGAAGCCAAGATATTTATCTCAGCTCAAGGAACGCTGCCTGGTTTACAGTCACACTTTCATCTTCACAAACACACCAGATGCTTCTACTATCTCCCCATGAATTATTTACAACAGAAGCTATCCACAAAGGCGGCAAGGGCCAGGAAGAAGGGAAGAACTCAATGAAATCTGCCAGCCCTAATTTCACTTTTATTGGGTTCTTGAGGACTCTCTCAAAAGCCAAGTAAAAAGGACTCTCTCTCCCCCTTTTCTCCTGACTAACTTGGAACTTGTGACAACACACACAAGAGTGGTGATCTTCTGCTGCCAGCGTGAATATTAAATGTCAACTGCATGACTAAATATTAGTGTTTGTTGCAAAAACTCATTCATAATTCAAGGCAAGAGTGAAAGAGAATGGTGACTGCCCTACTGAAAGTCATGAGCAATTAGCAGGGCTGTTTTATACTAAACAACCATCCTGGCTTATTCAGAGTGAAGAGTAAGGGCAAAACATTTCAGATGGAGACCCAACAACCAGCTGAGTAAGCAGCAGGGAGAAAAGTAGGCGTGTGCAGCTATTTACAATTAGGTAGGCAAAACGGCTAGAAGATTGCCATTTTATTATTTATCAAAATAAGAATGAAAAAGTCGCTGTAAAAAAAGGGAATGCTTCTGGTTGTTCAAATATTGGGCATCACTGTACAACAAGTAGCTCTTTCCTTCTTCATCCTTGCCTACCTGCTCACAAAAACTGAAACATACCTATTGCAGAATATCTTAACTCTTTCCTATCTCAACATAACCAGTTAAGGAAAAAGTGGTGGCTTGCTTAAACCAAGTTTATGGAAGCCATGGGCGAAGCAGAATAGGATGGAATCTGTAGCGATACAGAAGCCACCTGCCTAAGAATTCAAAACTACAGAGTTACAGAGTTGGGAGGGACCTTGAAGGTATTCTAGTCCAGGGGTCGCCAACCTTTTGGACCTCAGGAACCACCAAACGCATAATTTTAAATCCTGCGCACGAGAGATCCTAGGAAAATCCCAAAAAGTCTGCAAGAAAATTCCCCACCTCATTTTCCTACCAATCTATCATTCTTTATTTGGGATCACAGGATACCGTCTTCAGCTCCATTCACAGGGGGAGAGAAAGAGAGAGAAGAGACTTGTGGCTTCATGCAAGGAAAGCAGCAGAAGCAGCAGAAGTCTTTCTTTCTCTCCCCCAAACTCTGCCAGAAATGAGTCTTTGTGAGACCTGTCGTGCCTCTTGGAGCAGGAGGCCTTGCAGGGCCCCAAAGACTCATTTCTGGTGGAGTTTGGGGGAGAGAAAGAAACACTTTTGCTGCTTTACTTGCATGCAGCCAAAACCAGAAGAAGAAAGAAGTGGAAAGAAGCAACCTGGTGGCCAGGCGAGATTTGTGGGGTGAGTGGGGCAAGTTCCCCACCTCTGCTCTTTCCCCCTCCCCTCACTTCCTCGTGTTGTTTGCAATGCAAATGACGCAAGCCTTGTGTTCTCGCAGGCCATGTGGGCAGTGCAGCCTTGTGTTCCCACGCAGCCTGGATTAACTGCTTTGGGGGTGCTTTGGGGTGATATCTCTCTGCGGACCATCAACATTTTCTTTCAGACCACCAGTGATCCCCAGCCCACTGGTTGGCAACCACTGCTCTAGTCCAATTCAAAGGGGTGTCCTTGTCGTATACCCCATTTTACTTGGGAAGCTATCTTCTTTTCACAAAGCACATTTCACAATTCCCCACCACCGCAAGCATACTTCTGTGTCTGGGCGGAGAGACCGCAGGTAGCTCTTCAGATCTCCTCGGGTCATGAGTTCCATGATGACCAGAGTGGGTTGACCTTGAGAGACAACACCAAGGAGCCGAACCTGTCAGAAGAAACAAGCAAATTAGATGCTTTGTTGGAGGAGGACAGGCAGAGCCTGGTGGTGGAGTCAAGAGAGGAATCAGACTAGATCTTTATGTATAGGCATGAGCAATAAATCAGCTTAAATGATACTTAATGTATGATCCTGATTCTGCACGCCTGACATGCTTATGGGCATAGGAATTTGTGGGGGAAGTCAGCTTTGGGATGAATGGTCATGCTGAGTGGGAGAAATCATGTTGGAAAGATGGTTTTAA
>BLBF01000077.1:3563882-3587007 GCA_015471245.1 Laticauda colubrina | reverse complement strand
TATTGAATTTCTTTTGTTACATCTTAAAGCATCATGGTATCAACAGCGTTCTTGGCATCTATACAGGTTTTTAATATGAATATTGTAATACATTATATTACATTTGACTAATATTGAATAATAGCTTTAACTATGATTACTATTCTTATATCTTTATATAATTTACAAAATTTTGTTTTACTTTTTTAAGGGTTATTTTGGGTAGACTTTTTGTCTCACTTCTTAGTTCTGTTTGTTAGCCATTTATACCAATTATTCCAAATTAAGAAGAATTCAGAGTCATCTTTCATTGTTAACATTTCATTGTTAACATGTTCATCACAGCACTTTCCGTTACTTTATGTATTATTAGTTCTTCATTAGGAGTATTTGGGGTTTTCCATATCTGTGCAAAGGCTATTCTGGAGGCTGTTGTAATGTGGAGCAATTGGTATTTTACTTCTTTCGGTAATCTATCTTTGATAATTCCTAAGAGGAAAGTTTCCAGTCTGAGTTCAATCTGATACCCAGTGATGTCTTGCAACCAATTTTTGATCTGGGGGAGCATCCATACTCTTATTTGAACCAGAAATAGTGTGTAACGTTGTGATGAATTTATATTTTACCAACCAAGAAATAAAGGGAGACTAGTATAGATCTATTTCAAGCTATTTAGCTCCCATCAGCTAGCCATCCCCTTCTGGGATTCAAACCTGGGCTACTTGCTCACTAGGTAAATGTATTAACTTCTAAGCCACAGGCTTTCTTCAATTTGTCAGCTGTGCCAGGGGAGAGATAAATCAGGGCAACCTGGTCTACCCAGTTATGGGACAGAGCATTACTACTTCCACTTTCGCCTCTTGGCCCCAATCCAGGAACCTTCACAAGCAGTCGCTTTCATGACAAACTATTTTTGTGTTGAATGTATGTTTTACAAGAAATAAATAAAGGGAAACTAGTGTAGATCCCCTGGTATAGCCAACAAAATGAAGAGTGACCGTGGCTTAGAGGTTAATAGGTTGAGGACTGGTCGTTTTAAGTACCACAAGCTCAGCGCTGTTATGACTTCAAGCAGTCCCTGAAAAGATGGTTAATAAGCAAGGACTACCGCTAATGTACTTATTGAGTTTGGGATGGTGGAAAGAAATCAGAAATCGCCACAGCTTTGCAGAGCTCAGTCACTTACTACGTGGTGGCAGTTGAACTCCTTCATCACCGAAGCTTCGTTGAGAAACTCGATCCGCTCTCTCATGCTTGCTGATTCGTTGACTGTCTTGATGGCCACTCTGGTTTCAGGCTCGTCTTTCACCACTCCTTTGGCGACTCCCTCGTAGACCATGCCAAAGGAGCCTTGCCCGAGTTCCCGGCACATTGTAATCTTTTCTCTGGGCACTTCCCATTCATCTGGCACATATACTGCAAAAATAAATTTAAAAAAAATCACAAAAGAAAATCACTGTGGTGTGTGAGCAGGAGTGTGATTCAACCGGTGTACCAACCGGTTTGGTGAGTGGAAGCGCGTAGCATTTCAAAAACACTGCTTTTTCAGCTCTAAAAGTTACCTTCTGCTGCAATCCCGGTGAGTAAATAAACTGAGGAATGGTAATACGCTGTGCTGCGCCAAACAGCTGAGCTGAAAACCCCAGAAATAAAGGACAGAATAGGGCAGGAGTGGATGGGCAGGGCCAAATCATCACCCTAACTACCGGTTCTCCCAAACCGGTAGAATCCCACCCCAGTGTGTGAGGAGGGGACAGAAAGGGAGCTTATCCAATTTTCAGAGATCACCAAGTTGGGGGAAACAGGCCACACTTTAGGAGAGTCAAACTCGATGTCATTGAGGGCCGCGTAATAGTTGTGTTTGAACTCGCCGGGGGGCGTGGCAGGGACAGGGGGCCTGGCCAGACTGATGTCACTCATGTCGGGGGCGGCCCTCTGAAGCTCCGTTTTCACTGAAAGATGCACCATGGGCCAGTCCTTTGCTGTTTCCAGGGTGACCCCACAGGCCAGATCTAAGCACCTTGCGGGCTGGATCTAGCCTTGAGTTTGACATCCCTGCTTTAGAAGATAGTCTCAACTTCCAGAAGAATCTGGATAGATTTGGGACACTGGGCCATATCCTCAAAAATGAGGTTCAGTGATAGGATCATAAGGTCTTATGCTTAGGTAGGAACCAAAAGCACAGGTACAGAAGTTACCTGACTCAACAGTAGTAACTGTGACAGGAATTTGTGTGTCCTAGTGGACAACTACTTAAGTATGAGCCAGCAGTGTGTGGCAGCTGCCAAAAAAGCCAAGGCAATCCTGGTGTTTCATCAACAGAGGGATAGCATCAAGATCATGTCAATCTATAGTATCATTTTATACTTTACTGGTACAATCGCACTCCAGTTTTGATTGCCACAATACAAGACTAGAACTGTGATGGCAAATCTATGGCACACATTCTGGTATTGGCACACAGAGTCATCACTCTGGGCATGCCAGCTGTCGTCAGTTGCTCTTCTGGGTTCTAACTACCTGATCTTTGTGCGCCCAGGAGTGCTGGAAACCAGAAGACCAGCTCCCCGGCATGCAAGTGCCAGCTGGTCTTCATGAATGCATGCACACAGCCGGGAAGCTGAGCTTCCAGTTTCTGGCACATGCACACGTCCCTGTTTTGGCACTTGGTGCTGAAAAGGTTAACCTAGGAGATCTCTAAGGGCCCTTCCAACTCTGTTATTGTATTCTGGTATGAAAGCCACAGGACAAGCTGACAGCAACAAGGAAGTTTCCTTTTCCTGGAATAACATAACTATAAAAGGCCAATGTTTACATTCTTCAAATTTACAATCTCTTTCAATGTTTACATTCAAACATAAATGCTTTGAAACCATTGTGTGGCTCCATCCTGTTGTAATCCTGCCCCTAAGTTGTAAGGTTAAGAATGGACGAACTCGAAGAATATAAAGTGACGGTGTTGACATGTTACACTGAACTATGTTTCTTTAATTACAGCTTAGCAGAAGGACCCACAACATCTGTACTCACACAACGTGCTAAGCCTACACCTAATCTAAACCTATCACATATAACTTTATGGCTAAAGTTTCCAATTGCAATCAGTGAATCTAGGAAAAAATAGGATAACAATTTACACCTCCGGATGATCCAGAGGAAAACATTTGAGATGAAGGCCAAAATTTTCAGGATCTGATCTAGCAGACAATTTAACATTTGGCCTCCCAGCACCACGTCAAAACATCTTAAGAAAGGAGAAGAAAACTCCAATTAGTCTCTAAACTTATACTTCTTGAACATGAAATAATGCAACATATTTAAAAATCCGTTGGGGAACAAACAAATGCCCAGGTAGATAAAAAATATGTCCGATTACATTCATCAGCAGGTTTCAGCCATTTGTTTTCTCCTGAACCCTGAGACATTTTTTTTAAAATAAGCCACAACAGCCAACCTTTTGACTACAAGAATAAAAACAAAATCAAGATTTTAACAGCAGTGTTCATTTTTTTCCTCCTGCTTCTTTTAGATGTTAAAGATGAAGTAACCCTCTCAAGATTCAATCTAAACTAGTAAGCTGAAAACCCCCAGCCTGGCTGACAGAATCTACAAAAAGCCACGTTTGTAGTGCATGACAGAGAAAGGAGGAGAGAGTGAGTTTATTTTCTTCTTCTTTTCCTTCTCCTTCTCCTTCTTCTTCAAAAACAGGATACCTTTTTATGCATCCTTTTTTATCCACCACTCTCAGTGTTTCTCAATTCTTGGCAACTTTAAGATGTGTGGATTTCCACTCCCTGAATTAACTAACCAGCATGCTGGTTAAAGAATTCTGGGAGCCGAAATCCATATGTTTTAAAATTACTAAGGTAGCTTGAAGCCTGACAATTGAAGGACAGCTATTTCATTTGTTAGCCGAAAGCAATGAGCTTTGAAGCAGACACTTGGATCCTTCTAAGGGGGCCAGAGGAAGAAGAGGAAGAAGAAATGGAAGAGGAAGAGGAGGAAGAGGAGAAGAAGAAGAGAGGAGGAGGGGGAAGGAAGAGGAGGAGGACTGTGAGGTTCTTATTGCTCTCTGGGCTTGGTAGTTTTCTTGCAATATTTCATGACCCAACCGGGTAACATCATCAGTGCTAGAAAGGAGTGCAGAATGCAGAGAAGAAGAGGAGGAGGAGGAGATTATTTCATCTTGGGCAACTGCCTGCCTGTTCAACAAGAGAAGCAAATGTTTCCCTTCTCTTCTGCCAAAGTCCAGTCACCCACTTCCAAGACTTTTGCTTCTGATGAGCCTCAAAAGCCAACTTACCGTCTGAAGCACTGAAATATTCAGGATTCACAGAAGCATAAAGCACTCCGTTTCCAAGCCTGTCGCTGTTCCTGTTAAAATAAAAGCAGTTACTTCTTCACGTTGATATCCACCTCTCCCCAAAAAAGGACCAAATCTTCACACTATTTTGGGCCTCTCGCCTGGCGCCCTGTTCTGGGACTTGCTGTTAAAAATGCCCACTCCTCACACAACCCACTAACTACTTTTAGCACATTATACGGAGGTGCGAGGAATCTGATGTGTTACTTCCTACCTCTTATGCAATGGTAGATCCCTTAAATTTGCATTTTATATTTATTTCCTAAAATTGGTATCTGGAGTTGCATAAATGTAGCTTTTCACACAGGCCTCTGTGAGAAAAAACTGAGGTTCCTTTTCTTCCTCTCTCTCAAAAGTTTGAATCTGGGTTGTATGTACTTTTGGAGGGCCTGTCATAACTTCAAACAGTCACTAAGCAATCAGCCATAAGTTGAAGTCTACCTGTAATTATTCCCCACTGGCCTATAGGGTTAGACTTAGACTTATATACTGCTTCACAGTGCTTTACAGCCTTCTCTAAGTGGTTCATAGGGTCAGCCTGTTGCCCCAACAATCTGGGTCCTCATTTTACCCATCCTGGAAGGATGGAAGGCTGAGTCAACTTTGAGCTGTTCAGGATCGAACTCGTGGCAGTGGGCAGAGTTAGCTTGCTACCACTGTGCCACCCCAGCTCCTTCCTTCCTTCCTTCCCTCCCTCATTCCTCCCTCTTCCTTCTTTCCTTTCTTCCCTCCCAATATTACTTAGACTTATATACCGCTTCACAGTGCTTTACAGCCCTCTCTAAGGAGTTTATAGAGTCAGCCTCTTGCCCTCAACAATTTTGGGTCCTCATTTTACCAACCTCAGAAGGATGGAAGGCTGAGCCAACTTGGTGAGATTCAAACTGCCAAATTGCAGGCAGCCGGCAGTCAGCAGAAGTAGCCTGCAGTACTGCACTCTAACCACTGCACCACCATCGCACATATCCCACTCCAGAAGCTTTGAAATAAATCTTCATCTCAGAATTTAGAAAAAAAGCAACAATGGCAATATTTGATGAAAACCCTCGGGAGAAAGTGACAACTTTTTGGAAAATTGTCTTCCATCTCAGTGAAAGAAGCATGAATGACACAACATCAGAATGGGACAACTTGCCACAGCTAATTCAGCCTGAGATAAATGACAGGATAACTCACTGAAGGACAATTCAACAATTCAATTTAAGCATTTAAAATAATTTTAAAAATGTTTTCATTTTGTCATTCACATTTCATTCCATCTTTCCTTTTGCATCCTTGCTTGAATGATTCCATTCCACCATTCCAGAAATTGTGGGCGCTCCATCACTGGAAGATTTTAAGAAGAGACTGGAAAGTCACTTCTCTGAGATTTCATAGGTTCTCCTGCTTGAGCAAGGGGCTGGACTAGAAGACCTCCAAGGTCCCTTCCAGCTCATTCATTCTTAGAATTCTAATTTCTTCGACAGTAGTGTCTCTCTTGTCCCGCAGCGAATTGGCTGTGGCCAGTTGGCTGAAGCAAGATGGCAGCAGCGTCTTGACTGTGCCAAATTGTCCTATCCCTGATTCAAGATACCTTGAGACCTGCCTTTGTTCATTTTAATTATGCAAAGTAACAAAAGAAAGAAAGGTTGGAAAGAAGCATGCAGGTTACTTCAAATGAGGGGGAGGAAGGAGAGGAAGAAGCTGCCTGTACTTTAGGAATAGTTAATATTGCCTGTAATGTTTGTCAGAATTAAGTATTCCATTCCCTGGGATTTGCTTAGGGAGACCTTGAGAGAGAGATTATGCAACCATAAAGTGTTTCATAAGAAACCCTTCCCTCTGCGATCGCAGGCATCAAATTGAGGTCAGGTTAAAAGACGCTCCGGGTTTTTTGACGGTAATAAACCTTGTATTACATTCCACCCACTCCTCTGCCAGTCTCACCTCTTCTTGTTGCAGACGTAAAGCATGATGAGTAGCCCACCAATGATCAGCAGGACTGCAATGGGGAGGACGATGATCAGATGCAAGAAATTTCCGTAGTCTGCTGCTGCAACGAAGCAAACCCGGAGTTTAAAAGCATGCACAAACACAACATTGTTTGTATGCTTTGAGGTGCTATCACGAAACTTCTCTTCATTAGACTACACATATCAGTGGTGGGATTCAATTTTTTTTTACTACCGGTTCTGTGGGCGTGGCTTGGCTTGGTGGGCGTGGCTTGGTGGGGATGGCAGAAGGTTACTTCAAAATCCCCATTCTCTCCCCGCCCCACTAACCTGCTTTCCAGCTCAGTTCTCCTGTGCTGGGCAACCAAAGAAGACCCAGTCAATCAGCTGGGACTCAATGGGAGTCGGAGAAGAGATGGGGTTGGTGGGGCCAGTCAGAGGTGGGATTTGCTGGTTCTCCAAGCTACTCAAAATTTCCGCTACCGGTTCTTTAGAACCGGTCAGAACCGGCTGAATACCACCTCTGAGACATATATACCCAGTTTATCATAACATCATTTTCCCTCCTAAATCTGTTTTTCTCCTCCAGGGTGACCAAAAATACTTACGTTTAGGTTGGACGTAGAATGAGATTGGCTCCGTCCAGGATCCGTTCCCAGCTAGCGAAGTGGCCTGCACTCTAACCGTGTAGTTCCCCGGGTTCAAATGAGTGAGCTTTGCTCCAGCAAGTTTCTTATATTCCTGCCTGGAAATGCATTCCCGTTTCTCCTGCAAAGTTGAGAAATTAGAGAAGAGAATGCATCATCATCACCATCATAATTATTAGTATTATTATTGTCATCGTTGTTATTATTATTATTATTATTATTATTATTATTATTATTATTATTATTTTGTTCCTCATACAAGGCAAGACAATAATGAAGGACTTTAGAGTTTATCCGGAATCTTTTCCAACTACTTTTTTCCTTTCTTCTTCCTGCATTTCAATTTCAAATTTATTTACCGCAGCCCCGAGGCCCCATGCAAATGAATAAATGAAAGAAGGAATGCATAAGAGGAAAAACACTAAGCATAGAGCCATAGATAGTCCTCAACTTATGACCATTCTGGAGCCCAAGTGTTTATGTTCCTATTTATTAAGTGAGTTTTGCCCCATTTTAAGACTTTTCTCACCACATTTGTTCGTAAATTAGTAACACAGTTGGTAAGTGAATCTTGTTTTCCCATTGACTTTACTTATCAGAAGATCTCAAAAGGGGCTCAGAAGACCCTGGAACTCTCCAACTGTCATAAATATGAGTCAACTGCCAAGTGTCCAAATGTAAATCACGTGACCCTGGGGATACTGCAACAGTCATAAGTGTGAAAAAACAGTCATAAGTCACTTTTTTTCAGTGCCATTATAGCTTCCCAACGGTCACTAAATGAACTGTTGTAAGTCGAGGACTACCTGTATAGCAGAGTCTTCTCCTCTGTTGTTATCCCTCCCAATTGCACACAATCTGAGCAGTCCTGAACAACATTTTGCAAAGCAATATGTGTAGGCTCACTCGCAATATAAAAAAACGTGCTGAAAGGTACACCCCCTTCAGGAGGCTGCCTGGTTTGATTTGAACAGATGTCCAAAGAACAAAAGAGAACATTGTACAAATGCTCCTCTTAAGATTTAGTTTTGACAGTGGAAAAAAGAAAAACCTGTTTTTCTGCTTGCTTTGTTTTCTCAAAATGGCAGAGTTCCAGCAAGTGACTCCACCAAAATGGCCTTACCAAAATCAAAAAACGATTCACTTCCTAATGCAGGTCTCTCTCTGCAATGGCAGAATTACAATGCCCATCATCCCTGGCCTGGTTGCAGAGTGCCTGAAGTTTGGTCCCTTGGCTGTGCGGGGAGACCCCAGAGTTGGAACTTGAATCGGGGTATCTCGTATAGATTTTAATTATCAAAACAAGTCATAATAAAATGGGAATACACGGGAAGCTACAGTTACAACTGTACACACAAATACCTACATAAAACAATAACATTTGCTGGGTTGACATTTCATTACCCAACTAGGTAATATCATCAGTGCCAGTAAGGAAGGGGAATTGCTTTCAATTTATATTCTAGTGGCTTGGGGGAAAGGGATGGTCGTAGAGGTTGAAGATGAACATAGATTAACACCAAGCTTAACATCAGACCAACAATCAAGAAGTCATCATCAAGAAACTGCCAAACAAGCCTGTCAGCTTTGAGATTCAGCTGCCAAAAATGAAAAGGGGGGTGGAGGAGTTGGAAAGTTCAAGGTTATTCCATATGTCGCATTAAGAAATTCCAGCTGCAGTTAATTGGTTCTCGTGATTAATGAAGTGTCAAAGTGGAAGGAGAGAAGGTGGATTTTGTATAATGCTGGAAAATGACTTTCACTTTTGGAAATTGCCATAGAAGTACCAGGGCTGTTCCTAATAAATCAGTTGGAGATTATATTGTCTTGGAGTCACTGATTACAATGGATAATTTCTGGATGCCTAACAAAGCCAACAGCAAACAGCCAAACCAAAGAAACTCCAAGACCATTCCCAGCAACACTGAGAGGGCAGATCACGAGAATATAAACTTAGAGCAACCCCTGCCCCATACTAGCACTGATTATATTACCTAGTTGGGTCATGAAAGGTCTGCAAGAAAACAACCAAGCTTAGAAAGCACCAAGGATCCCTTAGTTCAAACCCTGAGCATTTGTTGCTCCCTGAGCAACAAATATTCTCCTTTTGGGTTCCAAAATAGTGTTTTTTAAAAAAAAGACTGAATAAATCATAGTGGCATGACTGGTACAAAGTGTGATCAGTGGTGGGATTCACATTTTTTTTAATACTGATTCTGTGGCCGTGGCTTGGTGGGCACGGCTTGGTGGGCGTGGCAGGGGAAGGATACTGCAAAATCCCCCTTCCCTCCCCACCCCACGAACCTGCTTTCCAGCTCCATTCTCCTGTGCAGGGCAACCAAAGAAGACCCAGTCAATCAGCTGGGACTTAATGGGAGGCAGAGAAGAGATGGGGTCAGGGCCAGTCAGAGGTGGTCTTTCAAACTACTCAACGTTTCCGCTACCAGTTCTCCCGAACTGGTCAGAACCAGCTGAATACTACCTCTGAGTGTGATGTCTTAACAAATGACCTCAAAACAGTAAACAAAGCCCCTCAAAACCCCGCAATCATTTAGGCCTTGGCCCAGTATTTCACAAACTTTGGCAACTTTCAGGTATATCGACTTCAACTCCCAAAATTCTCACTGACAGCCATGGTGGCTGTGCAATTCTGAGATTTGAAGCCCTGGAGTTTTGCAAACATTGAGAAACTTTGCCTTAATCATAATGGGGAGTCAAAGCACTAAGAGCAACGCAATTAAATGAAATAACATCTTACTTTTAAAAGCCTAGCATACCACAATAATTAGCAGGAAGAGTTTGTTAACTGCACTTTATTCTGAAAACAATCACAACCACCAATAACCAGCCTTTTAGTGAAATCTTTCCAGCGTCTTTTCTTGAAACGTGAGCTACCCTGCTCTGTTGAGTTCTCCACCTTTGTTGCAAGATTCATCTCTGGGTTAAGATCTTATCCTGATATCTGATATTCCATTGCTTGGGGCTAATATTCTCTGTAAAGGTTTCGTGCCTCGGTGTTTTATAAGCATCCAGGAAGTTTGAACCTGTGGACTTTTTAATTCCTGGTTTGGAAATATGATCAAATGCAGGCACTCCTTGACTTACAAACACAATCAGAAGCAGAATTTCCGTTGTTAAGCAAAGCAGTTGCTTAATCAGAGCATGATTTTATGATCTCTTTTGCTATGGTCGTTAAGTGACTTGCTCAGTTAAGTGAGCCACATGGTTGTTAAGCGAATCTGGCTTCCCTCATTGACTTTTGCTTGTTGGAAGCTGGCTGTCATGCCCCTGTCGGAATTTGATTCAGAGGGGGAGGCCGAGCAGCTGACAGGGAGTGGGAATGTGGCTCCATTGGCTATGGAAGAAACTGGGGAAGGGCACAGTCCGGCTGGGCAGAGCAGGAGAGAGGTAGAGCAAGGGAGAGGGAATTTGGAGGAAGACCCAGGCCCACCCTCTCTTCATCTTCGGGCACGCAGGGAGGAAGGGAGAAGGGAGCAACGTGAGTTGCATGGTTTACGGGGGAGGAAACGGCCTGATTCCCTTCATTAGCTGCAGCTGAGAATACAGTGTTTGAAAAGGGAGTTTGCAGCGCAACTTGTTGGAAGCAAACTATGTATTATCTTGTTTTGTCGAAGTTTATCTGAGTTCCTGGCGTCTTCCCAACTGTGTGTGTTTTGTTGGCCTTTGAAATGCAATTTCTTCTCCTGCCCTGTCCAGTTAATTACTGCAGTGTAGTTTGTTTGGATTTTTAGTTATAGTTTTTATGTACTTTTTCGGTCTGAATTTCCTCCACTTAAAAACTGTTCTTGGGAGAATTTTTTCTCCAGTCGAAGGTAACTGGATATTGGGGGCAAAGTTAGAGGTACTAAAAGAACTTTTCTTACTTATGTGACTGTGTTGATTTTGTGCCACGCCCCTTTGGGTTATCACAGCAGCTTGGAAGGTCATGAATGGCAATCAACCGTCATAGGTACATGCCAGTTACCAAGCTTATTAATTTTGATCACATGACCAAGGGATTGTTGCAATTTTCAGTGTGAATACCCTTTTCCCAGTGATAATAAAACTTTGAACAGTTGCTGAATGAATGATTGTAAGTTGAGGATGACCTGTAATACCAACCAAGTCATCAGTTTTCTTACCTCTCCATTTTGTCCGTATTTGATTTCATACATCAAAACCAACCCGTTGGGGTTAACCGGCTCAGGCCACTTCAGGTATATGGTGTTTTCCTCCTTCCCTTCCCATGTTACACTTCCTGGAATGTTATCAGCCCCTTCTATGGAAAGTGAGCAGAAGAGACGATTCATTCATATTTGTATCCCACCTTCCCCACAACAACCACCCTATAAGGTAGGTTGGATGGAGAGAAAGTGACTCGCCCAAAGTCACCCAGCTGACTTTCATGGCTAAAGCAGGATTTGCACTCCTGCTTTCCAGCTTGGTGCCTTAACCACTAGACCAAAGTGTCTCTTTGATTGAACTCTAAACCAGAGCTGAGATCTAAGATGGCATACCTTTGAACCAATTTGAGCCAGAAGTTATATATTTAGCAAAAAAGGAAGTTTTTTTTTTTTAAACAGGAACTTTTAGGCTGCTTATAGCAATAAAAAGGAAGAAATGGAAAACACATAAACTGAAGTAAAATAAGAAAATAAAATAATGAAAACCACAACATGCATACATAAACATGATAACCGCTATCATTATTATATACCACGGGTCTTCAAACTTGACAGCTTTAAGACTTGTGGACTTCAACTCCCAGAATTCCTCCTCCAGTCATGTTAGCTGAGGAATTCTGGGAGTTGAAGTCCACAAGTTTTAAACTTACCAAGTTTGAAGACCCTTGCTATATACCATTACATCAAGGAGTTTTAAGGAACTCAAAGCTCTTCAGCTGTGTACTGAAGGCCTTACTTTCCTAATCCTGCCTATACAATCTACAATCAGAGAGTTGCATGCTACAACCCTTTCAAAATTTACTGACAAAAGTGAAATGTTTAAAGCGACGGAAGAGGAAAACGATTAAATTCCTGCAGAAGGATCTTACAACAGTATTAAATTTTATGAAATACCATATTGAATTTATCCTGGTCCCACCCAAAACAGGATGTCAATCAACAGAAAGCCTGACTCAAATAATATTGCAGCCCTCTTCCTTCATAGACTCTACTTCTAGGATCAAACTAGTGGCATGATTCAAATTTTTTTACTGCCAGTTCTATGGGCGTGGCATGGCTTGGAGGGCATGGCAGGGGAAGGTTACTTCAAATGCCCCTTCCCTCCTCACCCCACTAACCTGCTTTCCAGTTCTGTTCTCCTGTGCAGAGCAACCAAAGAAGACCCAGCCAATCAGCTGGGACTAGATGGGAGGCAGAGAATATATGGGGGTGGGACCAGTCAGAGGCGGTATTGGCTGGTTCTCCAAACTACTCAAAATTTCCGCTACCAGTTCTTCAGAACTGGTCAGAACTGGTTGAATACCACCTCTGGATCAAACTACGAGGGAGTTTACATGCTGGATTGAACCATGATGCTTTCTTAAGTTACATGTATGCTAAATAAAAAGTAAGAGGTTGGTACCTGCAGGCATCGTCCGGGCAAAGACAAAGTTTGAAGCGCTGCAGCCCAGGCGTGCCGCTTCGTGATTGCAACTGTGGATGTCGATCCGATAAAGGGTGAAAGGCAGGAGCTGGGAAATGAGGGTCCTTTCCTTGCCATCCACCTTCGCTTCATAGAAGGGAAACTCCATCTCACCCTCCTCCATATCGGTTCCGTTGCTCAAGTGTTCTGGAGTGATGCCAGTCTTGTTGTTCTTACCAGCAAATGTTGTGTTTGCGACGCGGAACAAATCTCTCCTCTTCCGATCAGGTCTGGATCAAAACACAAAAACAAAAAAAACCCAAGAACCATCACCAGGCTTTAATCTCTCGGACACTCAAATCTGAACTCCGAGGCCACAATATTTCCAGAGAAAATAGTACCTGAAGTTATTAAAAGGATTTAAAAAGCAAATGTATCCCCCTTCCCTGCATGCAGCCTGAGTCAAAATAACCCTAAATCAGAGATAGGTCATACTTTAAAATTATGAATGGCCCGTGAATGCAGGGAAAGAATTGGGGGTGGGGGATTTGCTTTATTTTAAGCTGCATTCAGCCAAAGTTAAGAGTTTAGGTACAGTTGGTGTGCGGTTTTTGCCTCAAAATGATTTGGGGGTGATGTTCCAGGACCCACCAAAAATAGAGTTCAAGAGCTAAACCAGCTCCACGGATTCAGGTTGAATCCAGAGTCAAGTGAAAAGGTGATGGGAGTTTTGCAAAGCCCAGGAAAGACATTTTAACTAGAAAGAAAAGCCAAAATGAGACAGGGCAACGATGTAGACATAACTATGGAAAATAAAAAGATAAAGTGGCAGGAAAAAAATTCAGCAGCAGCCTCTCTATGGAAGAAGCAGATCTATTCTCTTCTAAAGCAAGTGACAGTCCGATGAATTATAAAACACTTAAGTAAAGCTCACACCACAGGTTTCTGTTCCTTTCACAACAGCCTTACAAGAGGCATGATAAGTTTAATACTTGGTGGTTTATTCCATTTTGCCCTAACCTAAGCAAGCCCTTGGGAGCGCCACCCATATTTCTTTCATTCATTTGAATTGTTTTTAAATCCTGCCTTTATTATTTTATAGGTAACTAAAGGTAGCAGACATTCATAAAGCTCCTTCCTCCTCCTATTTTCCTCAAAACAGCAACCCTGTGAGGTGGGTTGAGCTGAGAGAGATGACATGAAGTCATCCATGGTTTTCATGCCTAAGGAGGAACTAGAATTCACAGTCTCCTAGTGATTGGCCCAAAGTTACCAGCTTGCTTTCTGCCTGAGGTGGGACTAGAATTCACAGTCCCCAGTGATTGTCCAATCAACCAGTCAGCTTTTGTCACTTAGGTGGAACTAGAATTCACATTCTCCTGGTGATTGACCCAAACTCACCTAGCCTGCTTTCATGTCTAAGACAGGACAAGAACTCAGAGCCTCCTGCCAATTGGCCCAGTCACCTAGTTGACTTTCATGACTAAGGTGGGACTAGAATTCACCATCTCACAGTTTCTAGGCCAGTACATTAATCACTAAACCAGGAATTGCCAACCTTTTGGACCTCAGGGAACCACCAAACGCATAATTTTAAATCCTGCAGACCGGAGACCCTGGGAAAATCCCCCAAAAAGTCCAGGAAAATTCCCCACCCCGTTTTCCTACCGACTAATCATTCTTTATTTGAGATCACAAGATACGGTCTCCAGCTCCGTTCTCAGGGGGGGAGAGAGAGAGGAAGAGAGACTTTTGGCTTCATGCAAGGAAAGCAGCAGAAGCAGCAAAAGTCTTTCTTTCTCTCCCCCAAACTCCGCCAGAAATGAGTCTTTATGAGACTTGTTGCGCAGGTGCATCCTCTTGGAGCAGAAGGCCTTGCAGAGTCCTAAAGACTCATTTCTGGTGGAGTCTGGGGGAGAGAAAGAAAGAAAGACCTTTGCTGCTTTCCTTGCATGCAGCCAAAAGCAGAAGAAGAAAGAAGCGGAAAGAAGCAGCCTGGTGGCCAGGCCAGGCATGTGGGGCAAGTGGGGCAAGTTCTCCCTCTCCACCCTTCCCCCCTCCCCTCACTACCTCATGTTGTTCCAATGCAAGGGATGCAACCCTTCTGTTCCCATACAACCTGGATTAATTGCTTTGGGAGGGTCATTTCTCTGCGGACCATCAACATTTTCTTGCGGACCACTAGTGGTCCCTGGCCCACTGGTTGGCAACCACTGCACTAAACCAATCTGGCTCTAACATGGTTTTTAGAGCCCCCAAACAAAAAGCAACTGAACCAAGATGAGAGAATGAAGCCCAGGTAGCCAAACCCATATTTCCCGACAAGCTGCAATCTATCAAAAGCTAATAATATGCCAGCTCTTTCCTCTGGATTGGAGAAGCTTCTGGGAGCTACTCACCCTTGGTTCCACCCAGTGCCCTTACACCCAGGCACGAAGGGATCATTCAAAGACAGTCACATGGCTAACACACATTGCTCCCAAATTAAGCCTTTTCTAAAATATGGCATCTATTCTGGAGCAGGCTACATTATTCCCTTCCAAATTGTTTTAATGGTGATTGGTGGACCTGCCCTGGAGTCCTCTGGCGTTCTTGGTTCCTCCAGAATAAGGAAAGAAAACCAGGGAAACGGTCGAGAGAAATGGAAAAGGGGAGCAGGAAGAGAAGGAGATGCCTCAGAAGAAAGAAACGGAATTTCACATGAACCAGCAATGACCCCAAGCATATCGGTCAGCGGTGCTAATCCGGCTCAGAATAGAAAGAGATTTAAGTGATGCTCTCTCACTCAGGAGCCTAGACTCAAATATTAACAGTTTTATTGGGAAAGTTGCTTTTCCAAATCTCCCTACAGCCAGCCAATTCTCTCCTGAGTCATTTCTGGCACCTGTCAAAGCATAGAGAAGAATACAAGAATGGGAGGGAACCAAAAGGTTCTTCAATTCTTAGGGATGGAGAGATCCTTTGAGGGTGCTCAGCTCAGCAATAGTCCAAATGGCCCCGGAATGTGCTGGGTGCAGGAGAAGACCTCCGACAGATGAAATGGAAGGACAGAATTGCCACTTGAATATGGATACCTACCTATCATATCAGTAGCAGTATCCTCTCTTCCTTCCCAAGCAGGGACAGGACCAAAACAAAATCCATATGAACTGGTTTGGTACCTATTTTTTCAAATGAATTTCCTACAGGATACCCTGTTTATAAAGTTAAGGAAGCTCCACGTATACTAACAATTTTCTCTCTTCCTCTGTCACACACCCAACAGAGAAACAGACACACTTAAATACACATTAAATGGATATGTCGACAAAGAAACAGGAAAGAGGATGGCAATGGATTAAGGAATAAACACAGTGGGTAGGGATCAGAAAGGAACAAAACTGGGGGAAATGAGACAAAAAGCAGGGAGGCATGGAGGGAAGGAAGGAAAAGGAGGAAGGTGGAAGGGAGGAAGGAAAGAAAGAAAGAGAAGGAGAAAGGGATGGAGGAAGGGAGGGAGGGAGGGAGGGAGGGAGGGAGGGAGGAAAAAACATGGAAGGAGGAAGGAAGCTGTGCTGACATGTCACAGGAAGCGTTAAATTTCAGCCCCTCTTAGCAATACCTGATGCTCCTGGCCAAATCCTTCTAGCCTCTTTTATTCTCATCAGGGAGTGCAAGAATTTCAACCAGTAAAACAAAAGGACTTTATTCGAAGAAATAAATGCCATCCCCTTGGATCCCATTCACTTGAGGAAGGCATGCTGGCAAGGATGCCCCTCCCCTCCTCACTCACCTGGGCAGAAAAATGGCGTTATGGAGGAAATTCTCAAAGACCTTCCGGTACTCGGCTTCCTCCTTCTCAGCCTTCTTCTCTGCTTCAGTCTTTGGGCATTTGCAGCAAGGCCCTTTCTCACCGCCAGACCCTTCCGGCTTGGTGGGCTCCGTAGCTTCTTCTGTATCTATGGTCCCATCAGCGTATCTCCGAATCGGGACTTTGTCTTGGAAGGCGAAAGAGGAGGAGGAAGAGGAGGAGGAGAAAAGGTAAAATCAAAAGAGGTTGGTGGACTCATAATCCAGCAGCAATCCTAAATTGTATTAACAGAGGGATACAATCAAGATCAAGGGAGGTACTAATACCACTCTATAAAGCCTTAGTAAGACCACACCAAGAGTACTGCATCCAGTTTTGGTCACCACACTATAAAAAAGATGTTGAGACTCTAGA
Source organism: Laticauda colubrina (assembly GCA_015471245.1). Classification (NCBI taxonomy): domain Eukaryota; kingdom Metazoa; phylum Chordata; class Lepidosauria; order Squamata; family Elapidae; genus Laticauda; species Laticauda colubrina. The sequence continues at coordinate 3,570,297 of BLBF01000077.1, read as the reverse complement.
AAAAGTACAGAGAAGAGAAACCAGGATGATGAGGGGACTGGAGACTAAAACATACAAAGAACGGTTGCAGGATCTCGGTCTGGCTAGTGGTGAAGAGAAGGACCAGGGGAGACAGGATAGCATCTTCCAATATTTGAGGGGCTGCCACAGAGAGGAGAGGGTGAAGCTATTTTCTAAAGCACCCAAAGGCCAGACAGGGAACAAGGGATGGAAAGGATCAGAAATTGTGGGAACTTCATCCCTGGAGGCTTTCAAGAAGAGATTGGACTGCCATCTGTCAGAAATGGTGTAGGGTCTCCCGCCTGGGTGGAGGGCTGGACTAGATAACCTACAAGGTCCCTTCCAACTCGGATTATCTGTTAGCTGTGACGTTCCCGCTGAAGACATTCTGAGGCCAGCTGTTTCTTTCCATCAGTAGCTGTGGCTATGTTAGGGACGGGCTTTGCATAACGAGCCAGGAAAGAGGCCCGTGGAGTTTAGGATGGCCAAAGCATCTTTCTCAGGAGTGGGCTGCGACCAGTTCTTCCCATTGGGATGAACCTGTTAGGCGAACTGGCAAATTCCACCCCCAGCTGGCCCTTTCCAGGAGTCTCCACGCAACCTGTTTGGATACCAGATAAGTGTGTTGTGGTTCGCCAGCAGGAGGTGTGGATGGCTGAGGTCTCGGAGAGTGAGGACTCAGATGAGGGGCCTGCGTGTGATGCAGGGATGGGGCTAGGACCATCAGGGAGCGGAAGACTGCCTTTGGAGCTTGTGGGGGCTGGCAGCAATGATGAAGAGGCCCCTGAGGAGCCTGTGCCCAGTACGCATGGTTGTAAGGCTACTCGAAGGAAAGAGCAGCTGCAGAAGCACGGGCGACTCTGGAGTAGGGCTGCAAGGTGATGGCCTCTCCCTTAAGGGATAAAAGCTAGCCCTCAGGGGTAGGATTCTTTGCAGGAAGCAAAGAAGTTCTTGAACTTCAAGTCTTGTGGAAGTTTGGACTATCCTGGTTTGTGTTTTTGATTTTGATTATTTTGGTTTTGATTATTTCCTTGCAATTTAAACTAATGTTCTTGGCAGCCTTGCACCACCTTGGCAAGTCTTGTTCTTATCTGGGACAATTAGTTTTTAGTAGCATTTTACTGTGAATGAATCTCTGTTTGGTGTTTGTTTGCTTTGAATGAGGCTTAGGTCAGAAGCAGTGCCCAACTATCTGCAAAACAAGTGGACAACGTGGTAACAAATGATGCAAATGGTCTTGGTGCAAATGCTCTCAGTGTACATAAAAGAAAAGATACATTCGTCAAGAATCAGAAGGTCCAACTACTTAATAATAGTCATAGGGTGCAAGAAGCAATCAAATATAAATGGAAAGGATATAGGAAGGATAAGGAAAGTGGTTAAGATGAGGAAAAGCTACCTCAATGCCTGTAGGTATGCCTCCATGTCGGTCTTACCTTTGGAGCAGTAGTTGTGCCTGTACAGGTAACTATCCTGAGGTTGCTGCTGCCACCTTACAATATAGTAGGACAAGTTGCCATTGGGGTAAGTGGGAGGATTCCATTTCACAATCAGCTGTGAGGAAGAGTTGGAGGCTGAGATGACATCCAGAGGGATGGACGGCACTAGAAGAAAAGCAAGTCAAACCATAGGCCTTTTAATGTGTTTGTGCCAAGAAATTTTCATGAACTGAAGTTCATAAAAAAAATAATCACATTCTGTTTTCAGTGCACAGCATGCTCTTCCCTTCTATTCTGGTGACACCCTTAAAAACATCCCAGAAACAATGGCCAGGGTATTTTATGGTCCCCTGGCCACATCCAGCCATTTGATTGTCCCCCTCTGGACTGTGCAAGGTCAATTGGAAATCAGAAATCAAACGAAAATAAGTGCACCTCAGGGGCGGGAGAAATAGTCCTCAACTTTCAACTACAATTAGGACTGTGGCTAAGCAGGACAGAAGTTCCATGAGTTGTGCCTGATTTTTACATTTTTGGGGGGAGGACACAGTTATTAAGCCAATTGCTGCAACTGTTAAGTGAATCTGGATAAATATCCAAATTTTGATCACACGATCATAGGGATGCTGGAAAAACCATAACTTTGAAAAAACGGCCATAAGTCACTTTTTTTTCCAGTGCTGCTATAACTAAACAAAGTGTTGTAAGTTGAGGAATAGCTGTACAGGGATTTTCCAGCAAATCAACTACTCAAGGTTTTGTGCAGAAATGAACATTTCAAAGACACAGTTCATGACATCGGGGCTACATCAATTAGCTTGCCAAATCATCTAGCATCCAAAGGGATAAATTACTGTGTTTCTCTGAAAATAAGACCTATCCCAAAAATAAGCCCTGGTTTGATTTTTACACTTGTGCTCAATATAAGCCCTACCCCCCCCCCAAATAAGCCCTAGTTAAGACCCATCCCACTCCGGGGTGCACGGTTTGGGGCGAGGCGCTTGGGTAAAAATCAAGCTGGGGTGGGGAAAGGGGATGGAACTGCTCTACTTACCTTCAGAGCGCTGTAGCCAGGCCACGCACACCTGCCTCGCCTTGCTGGCTCACTTCTTCTGCGGCTACTTGCGCATGTTGCCTTAGCTTCATTATGCAGTCAAAGGCCTTCAGGAAAGGCCTCTGCAGCCGAGAAATGGGTTCTGTATTAACACAAGTGGCTGCAGAAGAAGTGGACCAGCAGCGGGCTCCTGCTGGGTGGGGCTGTCGGTGTCACCGCCACAAAGTGAGTCAGTGGAAGACATCCCACGAAAATAAGACCTGGTGCCTTTTTTTTGTGGCAAAAAAATCCTCTCCACACCGGGTCTTACTTTCGGGGAAACACAGCAGCAGACTCAAAACCTAAATTTTTGAGAATACTCAAATCATTGTCCGCTAAGTTGAACAACCAAGAGAAATACCCAAGAAAAACAAACATTTGCCTTTTGCTACCTTAATGATAGGAAAATGCAAACTCAGTGCACAACAGACTCTTTTTGATTTTGCAAAATTTTTGTTTTTGTTTTTATTTCTATTCTGGCCAACATTACACCTAACCCCAATATATTGCAGCAGGCCTCAATGTTTTAGCATTAATGCACGCCGTTGTTTTACCCAAAAACACTCCATACAAGCCCAATTTTTACACATCCCTGTTTGAGTCCCATTCCAACTGGCCTCCTCGGCTCAGTTCGGATGGATAAACATCTATAATTCTGTCACCAAGGCAGATATTATATTCTAAGCTGCCTAGGAGTTTGCCAATTAGGTGGCACACGAATGACCTCAAGCAAATAAATAAATATTATTCCCACCCTCAGAAAGAACTTCATTCAAGATGATTAAATGCTGTTGGATATATCCTTGGGTTGATTAATCGGACAATTATCACCTCTCTGCAGTGCCCAACTTTGGAGGCCATTAAATTCTGGCAGGCAGAAGTAGACTACCAACAGCCATCAACTTTGGAAGGGTTTGGGTTTGTTTGTTTTTTTTGATACGCTAATAAGAAACAGAGATCCCAAATAAGCAAACTGAAAAGGACCAATGCCAAGAACAACTGTTCATCCATTAAAACCCTTTGCCACTGAAAATCAATTCCATATGATGGCGAGTACGCCCTCTCATTCCTCCCTCCTCCTTCTGCACCAAACGCTCTCTGAGTTCAGCATGGATGACATCAAGAGGTCCAGGTCATAAAATCACTGGGCTAGAAGGGACCTTGGAGGACTTGTAATTCAACCCCCTGCTCCAGGCAGGAGACCTGATTATATCCCGGACCAAGGCTGGTCCAGTCTATTTTTTTTGCAAGCCTCCAGTGAGGAGGGAGTATTCACAACTCCATGAAGCAAGCATTCCATTGGTTAATTATTCTCACTGCCAGGGAAGCTTCTCCTTATTTCAAGTTTGGATCTCTCTTTCACAAGCTTCCACCAACTGCTTCTTGACCTGCCTTCAGATGTTTTGGAGTCAACCCCTTCTTCCCTATGAGAGATCCTCAAATACTGGAAGATAATTATTATGTCCTCTCTCCGCGGTTTACAGAGTCAGCCTCTTGCCCCCAATGACCTGGGTCCTCATTTTACCCACCTCAGAAGGATGGAAGGCTGAGTCAACCTCGAGCCTGGTGAGATTTGATCTGCCAAATTGCAGGCAGCCGGCAAGCAGCAGAAGTAGCCTGAAGTACTGCCTTCTAACCACTGCACTACCACGGCTCTTACAGATGATGGCGAACCTATGGAAAGCATGCTACAGGTGGCACGCAGAACCATTTGTGCGGGCATGTGAGCCCCAGCCAAACTTGCCTGCAATGTGCATGTGCATGCCTCCCAGCTGTTTTTCAGCCTTTTTGATGTCTTTTTCACCCTCCCAGGGCTCGAGGAAAGCCTCTGCAGCCTTTGGAGGCCGAAAAACAGGCCTTCCGGAAATACCAGAAGTCCCAAAATGGGCCTGTTTTTCGGCCTCCAAAGGCTGCAGAGGCCTCCCTTAAGCCCCGGAAGGATGAAAATTGCCTCAAACGGGTCGAAAATCAGTTGGGAGTTATGCACATACACAGTGCAGGTAAGGGGGGTGGGGTTGTGCAAGCATGCACGGGGGGGGAGGGTGCATCTCTTGGCCTGGCCTCTCATGATTGTGGGGATACTGCAAAAGTCGTAAGTGGGAAAAATGGTCATAAGTCACTTTTTTCAGTGCCATTGTAACTTTAAATGGTTACTCCACAAAAGCAAAGTACCAGCAAAGGAGGGGAAAAAAACTCCAGAGAAGTTCCTGAGACAGGAAGTCTAGTCCTGCCAAGAATGTAATAAGGGTTAACGGAGAGGCAGTTTCTGTAAGCAACACCAGAATGTTTCCTTCCTGCCTTCCTTACAGGATTAGGCCAGTAATTTCTTCTAACAACCGGTTCTCTGAACTGCTTAGAATGTTAACAACTCGTTCTTGTGAACAGGTACAAACTGGTAGAATCCCACCCCTGGCTACTATGGAATAACGGGTGTATTTTCCCGAACAATCAGGGCAACTTCAGTTGCACCGTAACTGGGTTGAGATGACCTTTACTATGGGGAATTGTCCCATGAACTTTGGCCCCAATTTCTTGCTCGGGAGTCTTAACCTCAGGTATTTGGTGGAGAGGGTAGACCTACTCCCCCCACCTGGAATGGCTGTTGTGGGGCTCATTGTTTGTCTGCCTGTCTCTTATAGCTCTGTTCCACTTTTGCCAGCATTTTTTTTTTTTTTTGACATTCTCCCAAGTTGCTTTCAGCATTGACATCCAATCGGTCATTTTTTATGTGTTGACAGCCCCATTGTAACTTTGAACGATCACTAAATGAACTGTTATAAGTCAAGGACTACCTCTATAGCCTCTGATGGACCCTGAAAATTGCCACTGAATCCTCATCAATCAAGAAAATTCACACAAGAGGGACCTCCCCCTGCAAAAAACGTGCAAAGTCTGTGGTTTTCTGTCCGGCCCTTTGGTACCACTAAATTCTAGAGTCCCTCCAGTTTTGATAACATTCATCATTCAGATGGATAAACCATGATGCTAATAATACAAATGATTCTAAAATGCAACAGTTACTTTTTTTTCCCTAGTTTTTTTTTTCTTTTTACATCTACCACTACATTTTTCCTCCAAAAACTATGAATTTTGGAATTACACAAAAGCTTGGATGAATGATACATGGCATACGAATTTTGTTTTTTGGCCATCTGCTGGAAAAAAACTGTGAAACGTTGCCCATCCATATAAGAGATGCCAAGCTACAAATTGAAGCGACGGCACAGATTTATGAAGAATGTCCCACAAGGACTTCCTAGGATGAAAGCAGATTTATATCTTAGTATCTTTGCTTTTGTAGCCAAAAACTAATTATGCCAAAATACTTAAGATTTATGGCTAGTTTAAATTTCATCGAAGACATCGTGAATCATTTTTCCAAATGCTGGAGTCCTCTCCTTGCCCAATCAAGGCCACCAGACAGAAACACAACTCATTTTTATTTTATTTTAACTTATCTTCAGCAAGTCCAATGACTTCTCACCTGCAGCCTTTGTGCGGATGTAGACAATTTCACTCTTCGCTCCGTGGGGGTGGTAGTTCTCCATCATGGTGAGCATGACGGCTTTGACGTAAATTGCATATTGGGTCCATGGTTTCAGCGGCTGCAGTAAAATCCCTGGGTTGTCCTCTTTATTTGAAGGCAGGTCCACATCCACCATGTTCCAGCTGTTAGAACCACAGGCGTCCTGCCCATCGTATTCTGTCACGTTCTTGAAGGCTCTGAAATGGACAAGCGAGGGAGTTAGGACTGGTCTGTCTGAAAACAGCGAATAGAATAGAAATAGAAATAGAATAGGAGAATAGACTTATAGAATGAAATGGAATGGAATGGAATGGAATGGAATGGAATGGAATGGAATGGAATGGAATGGAATGGAAT
>BLBF01000077.1:3553439-3563872 GCA_015471245.1 Laticauda colubrina | reverse complement strand
ATGGAATGGAATGGAATGGAATGGAATGGAATGGAATGGAATGGAATAGAATAGAATAGAATAGAATAGAATAGAATAGAATAGAATAGAATAGAATAGAATAGAATAGAATAGAACAGAATAAAGAAAATGAATGGAATGGAATAGAATAGAATAGAATACAAAATAGTCATTGAGAAAATATTAGAATGTGCAGAGATAAACATTGGCAATTAAAGAAAAAGAATGAAAGGAATACTACATGGAATGGGATTTATTTTATCAATGGTTGGAAAATAAAGTAATAAGTAAAAATTGAGTAAATGAATATATAGAGAAATAAGTTAAGATTGCCACAAAGATAAAATATGTAAGCGATAACGGCTTAGAAAGAAAATGTGATTACTGTTATTTTGGCAAGAAAAGCATGTTAATTATAATTGTTAGCACAAGATATATGTACCCAGTCGACACACTGTTTAAATGAAAGATGTAAATATAAAATAAGAAAAACTTATTTAAAAAAATAATACAGAATAGAATTTGAGTAGAACAGAATGTGGTACTTTTCACATGAGAAAAGATGAAAACTGTTAAACATACAGAAAATCCACATAGGGAAGGTATGTATTCAGTTGTTACTTTTCATTCAATTTATTTACACTTCACCCTGTTTGCTTTTGTCCAATTTCTCTTTTTTTCCCCCTGATCCGACCTCAGCCATTTTGGAGGAATGAGATACTTGCAAGCCCCTCAAAAATAAATATAACCTTGGTCCACATGATTGCTCACTTGAGATTGAAAAGGAAAAAAAGCAGAGAAAGTTGTATCCTAGATAAGTCTTTTTTTTTTTTTGAAAATTTTTTTATTAATTTTTTAACAAACAAACATATACCAACAAAACACAAAACATAGAAAACATAAAATATCTTTTTGGACGGCAGTTTGATCCCGAGTTACATCTTTTTGTACAGACATAAATTCAAGTTCATGCTTACTTTTATATAGCAATTCCATTTCTTATTTACTATTTTACATTTTCTATATAGCTTCTCCCCTCTTTTCACTCTCTTAATTCTATTATATTTATTTCATCTCAATTTAAATCATTATACTTATATCTTTTGTCTGTCCTGTTTCAGCTGTATCCTAGATAAGTCTTGAAGGCACCTGTTTGGGAAGGTGCTCTAAGGTCAAAAAACCGAGCATCACAATCTCCATGAAAAAGTCACACAGAAGTGCCAGATAGAGAGATGTGTGGCATATAAACTAACTAACTAAATTAACTAATTCCACATGCATTACTCTGATAGAGTTGTGACATTTAAAAATGTGGTATTATCTTGACAGCATTTGCCCTTTGTTTTTAATTTAGTACTTTCTGTTAGAAATCAGGTAACAACTCTTTCTTCAACTAAATGACGGCTTTCTTTGCATAGCCTGTCACAGTGGTACCTCAGTACTCAACTGCTTCAAAAACTCATTGAATGTGCTACATGACACCAAAATGTTGTCCTGTACCCATTGTGATAGAAAAAGGGGAACAGCCGTAGAGAATGGGCAGGAAGTCGGCCATGCCAGAAGGTCGCAGCAAAAAGAAGAAGGGAATAGGATGCGGAGGGTGGACAGGAAGTCCACCTCTCCCCTTCTTGGAAGAGCTTTGTAGCTCCCGCTGCCTTAAGAAAGTTCATCCTGGGCATCCCCTTTTTTTGAACTATTACCATCTGGCAGGCGGTACAGAATAATAAAAACAAGGAGAAATAATCTGAAAAACAGCTTCCATCCCAGGGCAGTAACTCTACTGAATTCTACTGTGTAGCACAATATTAATGCAGTATCAGGGGTTTTCAATTCAACATGTGGAATATGAAGGATGTGTGTTTGTGTTTATTTTCATCGTCATAAATTGTACACTGAAGATGGTATTTAATTTCATTGTACCAGATACAGTGACAAAAGTATAGTAAAGTAAAGTCAGCTGTGGTGGGAAAATTGCTAGCATAGGAAAAGGGACAGACCGGATGTCAGTCCAGTTATTCCCAGCTGAAATAAAAAATCACGTGGTATGTCACGAGGTTTGGCACTTGTCATTTTTACTACTTATCGTGCTTCCCGGAACCAATGAATGTGTACTGAGATACCACTGTAATGTATTCTGCTCACTACTTTGGCAACTTCCAATGCATTGATTTCAACTCCCCAAATTCTCCATCTTGCAGGCTCATCTCTGAAAATTCTGGTATGTGGTCCATATAGTACAGGGTTGTCAAACTGAAGGCTCACAGGCTTCATCCGTCCTGTGGGGTGTTTGATCTGGCCCGCGGTACCTCTGCCAGCGAAAATGGAGTCGCAAGGGCTCTTCCAAGCTCCGTTTTCACTAGCAGAGGGTTGCAAGAGGCCATTGCAGCTGAAAACGGAGCTCAGGAGCCCATTTTTGCTGGCAGAGAGCTCAGGCCACCACAGGCACCCCCAACATGAATGACAGTCATGCCCACCTCGGCTCCCCAAGGTCAAACACAACCCTGATGCGGCCCCTCAAAGAAACTGAGTTTGACCACCCCTGATATAGTACATCTGGAAGCTGCAAAGGCTGGTTAATACTGCTAAAGCAAACATACACATCTCCACTTTGGCTGGAGTAACAATCTGGTTCTGCATACTCACGCTTCTTTGTAGTAGACGGTGAAGCTTATCAAATCTCTGTAATCTTTAGGGCGATACTGTTCCCATGTCAGTTTGATCCGATTTTTCATTGTAGTGTTGGAAACGAATTTCAGGATGTGACTTTCACCTGAAACACAAAAACAGCACACTTGGCTGAATTGCCACTTACACAAACACACAGAGGAATGGAATTTATTACTAGGAAAGAGAGAGGGGAGGGAGAGGGCTCATGAGAGAGGGAGAGAAGGAGAGAGGGGGAGGGAGGAAGGGGGATACACACACACACACACACACACACACACACACACACACACATACATAATCATTTGAGTAGCTTTTTTCTGGAAATATGCACCACAATTGAGATATTGGTTCCTTGGTTTTTGGTCAAAAGTGGATGGGTGACATTTTTGGGAGCTAAATCTCCTTCTCTGATAAAACAAGACTACAGCATGGAAATATGAGCAATTCTTTCCCAGCAGTAAATGCCTGGGTTGATCCAGATTGGATAGAGGAGGTAGCTATTTCAAGACCAAGGTGTCAGGTCCAAAAAAGAAGGTCCACTTAAACTGATTCATTGCTACACATGCCTATGCACAGGAATTTTCTCACCTAGCAGTTAGCACCTGTTTGGAGTTAAAATTGAATTCAAGGGGGTTTGAATTTAGTTCATTTATGGGCTAAGAAGGGATTCTAGGCCAATTCCTCTCTTAATTCCACCCTCAGGTTCTGCCATACCTTCCCCTACACAGCGTTGTTTCTTTTCAAATACATGACAATATAGGTCATGCAAAATATACTGTCATGGAAACATTTTTAATTTCATTTTCCAAAAGCAAATATTAAACAACAGGAGGCGTTTCACAATGTTTCAAGCAAGAAAAATTGTCACACCATCCAGCAAAATTGGCACAGTCTGATGTTCCACGTAACAAAATTTGAACTTTGAAAGGATGCATTTTGTGCTTCTGAGCTTTTTTCTTATACCCATACAGGGAGAAAAAACAGGTGACTCAATCTTACCTATGCACAATAATAACAATAATAATAATAATAATAATAATAATAATAATAATAATAATAATAAATAATAATAAATTTGTGCGAGCCTCCCATCCTCCCCAAGGGTAGGCAAAGCCAATCTAACTTCACACAGGCTGGCTTTAATGGGGCCGAGTCTATTTTAAAAAGCCAAGTCTGGTCTTCATATCTTCAAAAGCTATCCGATTGAAAACAAGTTTGAATAGTTGTTTGTTTTGCAGATTGTGGATGTTTGTTTTTAGGGAAGCTTAATTCTTGGCTCGGGAATCCAGCCTACAATTGGATTTTTCAGTTGCTTTTTTGTTTGGACACAACATTTTGCCAAACGTTTCAAACCCTCTTCCATCCTGCACACATTTTAAAGCCCATGTAGACAAATAAGCATTCCTCCCCCCCTTTTTCCATTTTGTAAGAATAATAAAGAAACAAGTGAAACCTAGCCCAGGCCCTGATGGTAACATAGGAGAAATGGGCCAAATCTTTTACATGGGCCAAATCTTTTACAACATCTCCAAGGGGAACTAATGAATGTGTATAATGCCCCTTTGGTTTGAATACACATCAACATGTGTATTTGGGAAACGGATCCCAGTTCCATATGTGGAGGAAAAAAAGAGGGAAAATTCTTTACAAAAAATAACATCCCAATATATTTTAGATGCCAAAGATGGAGAGGAGACCATTTCAATAGCCTGCTCACCAATCTCTGATCAGATGCATGCAGGATACGCATTGAACGTGCACATTGTTTCTACAAATGAGCACAAGGCATTGATTTTTTTTTTCAGCTAGTTTTCTGAACCCCACATCTGACTTCCAAATAACTCCCACCCATTTTACTAATTGAAGAACTATGTGCAAATTGTTGGGAGTGCAAATTAAAAGAGTGCCATGAGCTTCCATTGGCCGTCCTGTACGGCAAGTATAAAAGGGTACCATTGATGGAAAGATTCTGTTCTTGTGACTCAGGAGAGGTGGAGACTGTGGGTCACATGTCCTTAGATGTTCCATTTTACACAGAGATTGCAAAAAAAGCCTATTCTGCCAATAACTGCTAGGTATCCTGAGCGCACTGATATTACCTATCTTAAGGATGAACAGTCCACAACTATAGCATAGGTGGCCAGATTCTGCACAAAAGCACTGAGGATTCGTTGCAAACATGTCTCTTCCCCACCATAGTTATAGTATATACAGCAAACATGGCAAACTCTTTACACTGCTTAGTCTTTTCCCTTTTCATGTTGAACCTACAATGGGCCACGCAGTTTATGGATTGTAATTTCAGTATAGTTAGACCATGTATAATTTTCAGACTGGATTTTATTATAGATTTTAGTTGTTATTTGTTATTTTACACTAGAATTTTTAATTGTATATTTACTGAGTGTTTTTATTTGATTTGGTCTCTGGTCTAATCTTCAATCGAGGATGTGCGGAAGATGTGTATGCTGCACGAATCAAAAAGAGGGCTGTGAAAATATCTACAGACCCTTCACATCCAGGACATAAATTGTCAATTCCTACCCTCAAAACTATAGAGCACTGCACACCAGAATCAGACACAAAGACAGTTTTTTCCCCAATGTCATCACTCTGTTAAACAACTAATTTCCTCAACACTGTCCAGCTCTTTGCAAAGTCTGCACTACTATCACTATTAATCTTCTCATCACTCCTTATTACCCATCCCCTCCCACTTGTGACTGTATGACTGTAACTGTGGCTTGCATCCTTATGATTTATATTGACTGTTTCCTAGTATGATTTGATTGCTTCTGGTACCCCATGACTATCCTTAAGTGTTGTACCTGTTGATTCTTGACTCTTGATGAATGTATCTTTTTTCTTTTATGGACACTGAGAGCATTTGCACCCAGACAAATTCCTTGTTTGTCCAATCACACTTGGCCAATAAAAGAATTCTATCTATCTAAAGACGGTAATAAACTGATTGAATGAAAAGATTGACTAAAACCCACACAAAAGGAACAACAGCAAAAAGTCCTCAACATCCCAAACTCTTGTCATTTAAACACCTCAATTTGTATTTGGGTTTTTTTCCATGTGGCTTTTTAGTTGTTAAGGATGGATGAAAGAGAAGGACGTTATTTAACAGGCTAACAGAGTGGGAAAGGACCTTGTAGGTCATCTAGTCCAAACCCCCCGCCCAAGCAGGGGACCCTACACCATTTCTGACAAATGGCAGTCCAGTCTCTTCTTGAAAGTCTCAAGTGATGAAGCTCCCACAACTTCCGAAGACAAGCTTTATTTATTTATTTGAGATATGGAGCAATCCAGAATTGGAATGACATGAGGAAAAGGAGAACATGCTGAGGACCAGCTGCCTGTCTGTGCATGCTCCAAATGACCTTTTTGCATCTCAAGTCTGAATCACTACAAACCTCCTGTTATTTAAGGTCAGGGGGAAAAACAACAACACATCTTCCATTTCTGGTTATTTCATCCCAACACAATGTCCTCACGTACAGGATGCCTTTTCCCCATTGTTCCTCGGATTGATGTCGCCTTTGCTTTGTCGATCTTTGGTTCCAGTCACCTCCTCCATTTGGTAAATCTCCGAAACGCACAATTTAGGGTTAAAAGCAAAGTACATCTTTCCTTCTTTGATGGTCAGGTTATGATGGCTCCAATCCCACAGTTGCTGCAAGTTTTGGTTGTCCAGCACATAAAACGAGTAATTCCTAAAAAGGAAAAATTTGGAAGTAAAAATAAAAAATAAACAATCAGTTCACGTAAACAGAGGCATTTATACGAGGACCGAAACCTTAGATCTGACAAAAATGAATGGCTGCTACGGAATATCTGATGCAAAGTGTTAAAAGAAACAAGGTCATCCCCAAGAATCCCAGCGGCAGGTTAACAGACCTAATTTAGGTCTCCAGGTTGTAAGTTGGAAACTGCCGTTGCTTTTAAGGCTGAAGAAGTGACAAACTTCTTTAGCCCTAAATAATCTTCAGGCCTTGTTGGTTTCAGCTCCATCTTTTCTCTAGAACCAGAAATAGTTTAAAAGAAAGAAAACTTTAGAAAGAGTGCACAGAAGAGCAACAAGAATGATTAAGGGTCTGGAGTCTTAACCACATGATGAATGATTGAGGGATGTCTCATCAAGCAAAGAAAAGGATAAGGCATGATATGATAGCTATCTTCTAGTACTTGAGGGGATGTCACAGAGAAGAGGGATCAATCTCTTCTCCAAAGCACCAGAGGACAGGACAAGAAGCAGTGGGTGGAATCTCCTTAAAGAGAGATCCAACCTAGAACTAAAGAGAAATTTCCCAAGTTGAAGTCCACAGGTCTTAAAAGATGCCAAGACTGGACACAATTGCTGCAGGCTATTCTATCAATCTAGTGTGCTGATTCAGGACCAGAACTAATTTCATTTCTATTCAACTTTTAATATAATTTTAATTAATTTGTATTATCACCACTATCATCACCCATCATATTTAGTAGCTTTCCTCTGTGAAACATTAAAAATTTTAATTTGGGAACAATTTTGGAGGTCCCAGATCATGCGGAGATGGCGGTTTTACAGGGCAAAACATTGCAAGTGGTGAAAGCTTATCCAACCTAAAACTAAGGAGAAATTTCTCAACAGTGAGAACAATTAATCAGTAGAATGGCTTCCCCCCAGAAATTGTGGGGGCTCCATCACTGGAGGTTTTCTAAAAGAGATTCGGACAGCCATTTGTTGTTCTAGGACACGGGTATCAAGCTTGTGGCATCATGTTGCCATCACATGACGTATCACGACGATTTCCCGCTTCATGGAGCTGGAGTGGGCATGGCTTCCGCCTGACGCATCTAGCCTTCAGGTTGCCAGTTTTGACACCCCGGCTCTAGAGTCTCCTGCTTCAGCAGTGGGTTGGACTAGAAGGCTTTCGAGATCCCTCCCAACACCCTATATTACTAGATGTTTTAACCTCAGCTTGATTTATTGGCCACCCATCTTACCACAAAGCAACTCTAGGTGTTATACTCCGATCACTACCATTAGACAGCAACAGGAGTATTACCACCTAGAGTTGCCTTGCAGTAAGGTGGGTGGCCAATATGTTTGATAAATAAATAAATATATCAGCTGGAACATTTTAAATATCTTTGGAAAATGAAGAGGTCCAACCAGGGGTGGGATTCAAATTTCTTAACAACCCGTTCTGTGGGCATGCCCTAATTTGTGGATGTGGCTTGGTGGTCATGTGTCCGGCAAGGCATGGCTTGTATGTAAATATTGTAAATATTTATGTAAATATTGAATTTTTTATTTAAAGAAAGAGCAACTTTTACCCCAAATGAGGCAAAGCAGGCAGGCAGATTGAGTTGCTTGGAGAATCACAGAGTCATTTGCAGATCTATCTTTCTGCAATCTGCTGCCTGAGTCTGCACTGAAAAATAGAAGCTTCAGTCCTAAGGAAGGTTCAGTTCTGCTCTCAGGCCACTGGTGCGATTTGCTGGTTCTCTGAACTGTGCAGAATCGTAATAACCGGTTCTATAGAACTGGTCCGAACTGGTAGAATCCCACCCCTGGGTCCAATGTAGTTTAAGAAGGGACTGGACTGCCTCTTGTCAGGAATGGTATAGGGGATACAGGCTTCAGCAGGGGGTTGGGCTAGAACAGGAGTGTCAAATTCAAGGGCTGTGCAGGGCTGGCCTGAAAACAGCAAAGGACCGGGCCGCGGTGCCTCTGCCAACAAAAATGGAGCTCAGGAGGGCCACATGGGGCCTTCCTTCCCAAGCTCCGTTTTCAGCTGTGACAGCCTCCTGCTGCCCTCTGTCAGCAAAAACAGAGCTCGGGAGGGCCACACGCTTGGGCCTCCACAGGGGTCCCTGACACGGATGACATTAAGCTGGCCATGCCCACTCTGGTTATGCCCACTCTGGCCACTTACGTCCCCCCCCAGGTCAACCCTGATACGGCCCTCAATGAAATAAAGTGTTTGACATCTCTGGGCTAGAAGATGTCCAAGGTTCCTTCCAACCCTATGAATCTACATTCTATGGCAGAGGTCTCCAAACTTGGCCACTCTTAAAACTGGTGAACTTCAACTCCCACAATTCTGGGAGCTGAAATCCACCAGTTTAAAGTGGCCATGTTTGGAGACCTCTGCTCTATAGCTTGAGAGGCAAGAGGAATTTTCCAGGGTGGAAGAAAGCAACACTGCCCTTTACAACATATTCCATCACTCTCTGGAATCTGAAGAATGCAAAGCCGACCGAACAGCAGCCAGAGAGGGAGGGACAGGAGGGGGGGAAAAACGAGGTTGAGAACCTCCTCTCATCCTGTAAGATAATCCTTTCAGGCCAGATAAATCAGACACAACAGAGGACTGTTCTCATGACCTTGTCCAGCCTTGTCCAAACAGTTTCCCTCCCAAATTCCTGTTTATCGACTAAACCGGTATCTGAAAAGAATGGTTTCGTTTGGAGGTAAGAGAGAGAAGAGAAAGCATCACAAGAGAAACATGGCAGTTTCCCAGAGTTAAGACGAAGGGCAGAATGATGCTTCCCTTCCTGTTAGTCTGATGACAACAACCACAACTTTTTCCAGCTGTATGTTCTTCAAAAATGACTAAATGACAAAAATGACAAAAATTGTCATAAAATGTTATGTTCAGTGACATGACTTCTTATAGTAGAAACAGGCTATCCTTACCCATCCAGTTGTTCCTCTCCATTGATATATCGCAGGTTCTTCAAAAACGACAAGGACACCAAAGCATGAGAATGCCGGATCTTCACATATCCAGTCACCGTTTCTATCAACCCCATGAAATCCTCCAACTCAGAGGCAATATTGTCTGGGAGGGGAAACAAAAAAAAATCCAAGAGAGGAAGAGGTAATAAATCCTCCTAATTTCAAGATTTTTCTTTGCACCACAATTAGCTTCATTGGCTTAAGAGTGGCCTTCTGAGAATGTCAACTCTTCGCTGTGCAACACACACAACCTTGTTATGATTTACCTAGGCAAGCCAGGCAGCTGGGATGCCAAACTAAATGCCACTTCAATTTAATCTAGTTAATTTTTCGGCCGGTCCAATGGCCGTCTGTTCCCTTCAACGTTGGCTGCTAATGCCAGCGTCGCATTCTGAGCTTTCAACAGCTGATGTTTTGGCAAGTTTTTCTTGGGCATTTGTCAATCTAAGTCTTCAGGAAGCCACAGCTCCTGTGATGTTCAATGACAGATGTAAACGTTACCGCATTACTGCTGGCCAAAACTCTCCCATTGAGGAGAACCTCAACTCATGTCTCAAGATAGCCTGACCATTCTGGGCAAGATAAGTGGGTGTTTTTCCTCCTCCATGAATGGAAAGCTCTAAACCAAGGGTCCTCAAACCTGGCAAGTTAAAAATGTTGGACTTCATATCCCAGAATTCCTGAGCTAACATGACTGGAAGAGGGATTCTGAGAGTTGAAGTCCACAAGTCCTAAAGCTGTCAAGTTTGAAGACCCCTGCTCTAAACAATACCCTTCATTGGAGCTTATCTTCTCAGACCCCTCTGGAAGCTCAGGACAAGAAGTCACAGGTAGATGTCATCCCAAAGGTGCTTTTCAAAAGGCAACCGGACTTCCTTAGTTGTTTTTTCCCCTCTTGAAAACATTTCGCTTCTCATCCAAGAGACACCTTCGCTTCTGAAGACAACTGAAGAAGCTTCTCGGATGAGAAGCAAAATGTTTTCAAGAAAGAAAGAAAGAAAGAAAGAAAGAAAGAAAGAAAGAAAGAAAG
>BLBF01000077.1:3533991-3553429 GCA_015471245.1 Laticauda colubrina | reverse complement strand
AAAGAAAGAAAGAAAGAAAGAAAGAAAGAAAGAAAGAAAGAAAGAAAAAAGAAAAGACCATTGAAATTTTCCCAGAAGGTGACTCATCTCTCTGACAAATCATTAACTGAACACTCATTTTCTGTTAAGACATGTACTAGACGTGGCCAACTCAGCCCTAAGAAACACCAAGGTGGGAACTCTGGTGCCAGGGTTTGAAGAGGGCATCCTGTACACTGCAGAGAAATATTTGCCACTGGGCAAATAATTAGATTCACTGATGTGCCACCCAACACGAGAGACAAGACTAATTTAAAAAATCCCTAAACGTTATCAAGACTACCAGTAAGTCTTCTTCTCTCTTTCTTCCTGGGAACTTTGAACCTGTTGCAATGCTACCTTGGGAATTTGTTGGGATTACCTGCGGGAAAATGTTTCCTATGGAAAACCAGGTGTTTTCCATGGCACGTGAAAAGCATTCTCAAAAGCTGGTACTTTATTATTTAAAAAGAACTTAATTTGTTTTGTTTTTTTTAAAAAACCAATGTGTTTTAACCACTTAGTGGCCAAATGGAAAACGACAATTACAATTTATCAAGAATAAAATGCAGGGGTGACATAACTAATATTTTTTACTGTTTATTTAAGTCTGTCTGTCTTGGGAGTTTTCGAATGTCCTCTCCAGGCATCATCTATGCATTTTAACATGCTCCCCCCTGCGCTCCACGATGGAGTGAGAGCAGTTGGGGGAACCATAAAATTCCATCCATGGTTTCTTTAGCACCATGTACACATTAGTAAGCTCGTACAGGGCTTGTCACAGTCAAGCAGGGTTACCAACTCTTACGCTCTCCCAAATCAAGCGTGAACTTACTCCCACGACGGATGTTGATAAGAAGGTTCCCTCTAATTTCGGTGCATCCCTGGAGCGTCTGTGCCGACGTGACGGAGTCAATCGTCATGATTTTGTCATCTGCACACACTTTGGGGCAGGGTCCCTCACAGGGGCTGCAGAACATGCTGGCAAAAGACAAAAAGATTGGAAGAGATGAGCATGAATGGCCCTTCCATGAGCGATAGTGCTGCAGGGGTTAGAATGCAGCATTACAGGCTAATTCTGTCAGCTGCCAGCAGTTCGATCCTGATCAGCTCAAGGTTGACTCAGCCTTCCGTCCTTCCGAGGTCAGTAAAATCAGGACCCAGATTGTTGCTGGCAAGAGGCTGACTCTGTAAACTGCTTAGAGAGGGCTGTAAAAGCACTAGGAAGTGGTGTATAAATCTAAGTGCTATTGCTGTTCCCGAGAGGACCTTTCTAACAAATGACGATTGGGAGATCCAACTTAGAAGCAAGAACATTTCTGGAGAGTTGAGAAAAATTAAGCAATGGAATATCTACTACTCCCCCACAATCTGGGTCCTCATTTTACCCACCTTGGAAGGATGGAAGGCTGAGTCAACCTTGAGCCAGTCAGGATCGAACTGCTGGCACTGGGCAGAGTTAGCCTACAATACAAGTAGTCCTTGACTTACAATCACAACGGAGCCCAAAATATCTGTTGTTAAGTGAGACATTAGTGAATTTTGTCCTATTTTGTGACCTTTCTTGCCACCATTGTTAAGTGAACCCCTGGAGTTGTTAAGTTAGTAATACAGGTCTTTAAATGAATCTGATTTCCCCGTTGACTTTGTTTGTCAGAAAGTTGCAAAAGATGGCCACGTGTCCCCAGATCTCTGCAAGCGTCGTAAATATGAATCGGTTGCCAAGCACCTGAATTTTGATCACCTGACCACAGGGATGCTTCCAGAAGACCTATGAGGTTCTTTGTGTTTCTGATTCTATACTGCACAACACATCTAGATTTCTTTTTGTGCTGCCTTTGCATTGCACTGACAAATTTGGCTAGATTTTAGCATGCAAGCCACAAGGACAAGAACTTTTTAATTCTTTAATTCTCTCTGTGTGTGTGTGTGTGTGTGTCTGTCTGTCTTTCTGTCTGTCTCTCTCTCTCTCTGTGTCTCTTTGTCTCTCTCTCTCTCTCCATGTCATTCTGTCTCTGTCTCACTCTCTCTCTCTTTCTTTTTCTCCCTCCCATTTGTCAGCTGATTCCTGCCTGAGTCACATGGTATCTTTGCAACCCAGTGTCTCCCATGATGCTTCACATGAATTCACAAGCTCATATTTCAAATGCTTCAGCACAAGGCACTGTTGATACACGCCAGAAACTTTTGAGAAAGCACACTAAGAATTTTCAGTCCTTCTGTTCACCAGCGATGAGTGTGCGATCAAGGGAGACTGGATCAGGAAAACACCCTCAAACACACATGGACGCAAATGCTGCCCGCACTCTAGTTATCATTCCCTCTTTTCTGTCCGTGTTTTTTTTTTCCATTCACACCGTGAAAATTTGGATAAGTTAAACACCTGGCCCTCTTTTTTTATGAGTGTTTGGTCATTTCCACACACATTTCCAGGTAAACATTCAGTTACTGGCTAGGGGGCAGAGATCACTGCATTGCACCTGGATGTAAACTAGAAATTCTTCGGCAGAAAAAAAGGAGAGGTGTGTTTGGACAGCTTCACACAAAACAAGAGACACCAGACGTCATCGGCAGTTCAACTCAACCCAAATAAAGACACACCAACTAGGTCATTAAAAACAATTTAAAAATCCCTGCGGGGAATTCTCCCTCTGCAGGAGAAATATTTCCTTTTTAATTACCCCCCGATCAGGAACACCGCCGGCTCTTAATCAGGCAGCCGATAAAAGCAGATTCGGCACTTATTTCATTTCTCCAGCACAACAACGATCAATTCTTGGATGACTGGCGGATAATCTCAGCTTGGAGTGAGCCGGCCGTCGAAGTTTCAACTGAAACACCGCGAAAAATGTGCCACCCGTGGATAAGCTGAAACGTTTGCTGTGTTTTGATTTTCACAATTGGCTTAAGCTGTAGGAGGTGTGTTTTTCATGAGGTTTTGGTTAAAAGTTGGAGGGTCGGCTTTTTCACAGATCTGTGAGCATATAAGGGATACAGGCACTCCGCGGCTCATCGGCTGATGAAAATTTCACAAGGAGAATCTTACAGAAATCCAATCTTTTATTTCCCTGGGAACAACAGTTCGGTATTCACTAATGCAATAACCTCTGTGGATTTCACTGGACATGTTGATGACCCGGGGCATGACACAAAAGCAACAAAGTCACAAAAGTAGGTAAAGTCCTTTAATTCCTCCAACTTGGCCCCCAATGTCCAATTATCATCAGCTGGAGGAAAAACTCTCCGAAGAACAGTTTTTAAAAGGAAGAAATTCAGTCCGAACTCAAAGTACATATAAATTATAAATAAAACCCAACACAAACCACATTGAAGCAATTAATGGGATAGGGCAGGATAAGGAATGGCAAACTTTCAAAAGACAACATAACACACACAGTTGGAACCCAGATAGGATGTGACAAACAAAGTTAATGCACGCTTTGCTTCCAGCAAGGTGCTGTGTGCAATCACCCTTTATATTCTGTTTTCCCAGCTTCAGCTAATGAAGGAAATCAGGGCCTTTTTCTCCCCCATAACCCACATTGCTCCCTTATCAGTTCCTCCCTGCGTGCCCTAGGATGAAGAGGGGGTGGGCCTGGGTCTTCCTCTGAATGTTCAGTCAGACTGTGCCCTTCCTCAGTTTCCTGACCAGCCACTGGAGCCACACTCCCACTCCCTGTTAGCTGTTTGACCTCCCCCTTGGAATCAGATTCCAACAGGGGCATGACAGGACATAATTGCTGCAAATGACAGTCCTCGAATAACAGACACTTGTTTAGTGACCTACGAAGTTACAATGGCACTGAAAAAAAGGTAACTTAGGACTATTTTCTACACTTATGACTGTGGCAGCATCCCCCGTTGTCATGCGATTGAAATTTGGACACTTCACAACGGATTCATATTTACGATGATTGCAGTGCCCCAGGGTCACATGATCCCCTATTTTATGACAGCAAACTCAATGGGGAAACCAGATTCACTTAATAACTGCCTTGCTCCCTTAACAGCTGTAGTGATTCTCTTAATACCCATGGCAAGAAAGAACGTAAAATGGGGCAAAATTCACTCAACAACTCACTTAGCAACAGTGGTTTTGGGCTTGATTGTGGACATAAAACAAGGACTGCCTGTATGTTATGCCTCTGTCGGAGACTGACTCCAAGGAGTCAGATGACAGGTCAGTGGAGGAAACTGGTGAAGGGAAAAGTCCGGCTGGGCAGAGCAGGATAGAGACCCAGGCCCACCAGCCTCTTCATCCTGGGGCATGCAGGCAGGGAAGAGAGCAACATGGGTTGTGTGGCTTACAGGGGAGAAAAGGGCCCTGATTCCCTTCATTAGCCACAGTTGGGAATGAGAGTTTAAAAGAAATGCAAGTTGAGAATGACGTTTGCTGGGACCAAACGTCAGTTTATCTTGTGTTGACTGGTTATCTGCATTCCTGGCATCCTCCCAACCGTGTTGAATTACGGCTGTTCCTTCACATTTGGAGTTCCTTCTCTTGCCCTGCTGGACAAATTACCTCATCTTGCTTTGATTGGACTTATAGTTACAGTTTTTGTTGACTATGTTTTGGACTTGATTCTCTGCAGCCCAAGGCTGTTGCAGGGAGAGTTTTTCTCCAGCCTAGAAGGTAACCAGGTTATTGGGGGCAAAGTTGGAGCTAATAAAGGGACTCCTACTGATTATCTGACTGTGTTGCCTTTGTGCCATGCCCCGATCATCACACTGTACTAGAAACATTCTTCGAGGTCCCCCATTAAGAGTTTGGACTCGTCCTTAACCCTACCGACAAGAAAAAAAATCAGAGCTACTCGCCCTTCCTGTGTGTAAACACAAGCGCTCCCTGTTACCTTTGGGTATCGTTGCGCACAAATCCTGGAGGGCACTCTTGTATACACTCGTCCTCATGTATCACGAAGCTCTCATATTCCCCAAGTAGATCTGAGGAAGGGATCCGGGAACAGTTCTCCTTGGTAATGCAACGCCAGCCCTCAAACTTGTAGGTGTTGGGTGGGCAGGTAGGAACACAGGTGCCATCGTGGTAGTAGTTGCGACAGGCTACACAGGCTGAGCTGTTGTGGGGTGCGGTGCAGCTGCCCAAGCATTCGGGGTGACAGCATTCATTCTGGTCCGTGCAAGCATGTTTGCCACAGGAACTGGGACAGGCTGGAAAGAGAGAGGACAGAGTAGCAGGCATGAAAAGACCATCTTCAACTGGAAGGAAGGAAAGAGCAACAATTGACACGATTGGCAATAGAAGTAGCACTTGGACTTATATACTGCTTCACAGTGCTTTATAGTCCTCTCTAAGCAGTTTACAGAGTCAGCATATTCAGGGATGGGCTTCAAAAAGTTTAGCAACAGGTTCTCTGCCTGGTGGTGGGTGAGCACGGCCATGGTAGGCATGGCCTAGTTGGCCTCCTGCACCACGGCAGGGGGAGGGCATTTTTTCCCTCCCCAGGCTCCGGAGGCTTTCCTTGAGCCTCCAGGAGTGGGAAAACGGCCTCTCCAGTCTCTGGAGGCTTTTGGGAAGCCAGAAACGGGCCCAGTTCCAGCCTTCCTGAACTTCCAGGAGGCCCATTTTCACCCTCCCCAAGCCTCCCTGTGGGCCATGCACTTACCTGCATCCAAAATGGGCCACGTGAGGACTCCTCGGCGGGTTAGGAGGGGGCCAGCCAGGAGTGTGATTTGGGGATTGTCTGAACTGCACAGAATCTTAGCTAGGGGGCTCTCCAGAATCCCTGCAAACCCCCTGCAGCCCCCAACAATCTGAGTCATCATTTAACCAATTTCAGAATGATTGAGTCATTCTTGAGCTAGTCAGGATCAAATTCCTGGCAGTAAGCAGAGTCTGCCTGCAGGCAGAAACAGTGAGAGACAGAGAGATAAGAGACCACTGGCACTTAAGGCTTATATACCACCTCACACTGCTTTACAGCAGGGGTGGGATTCAAATTTTTTAACAACTAGTTCTGTGGGTGCTGCTTAGTTGGTGGACATGGCTTGGTGGTCATGTTATTGGTTGGGTGTGGCCAACTCAGTATCACTCACATCGAGGCATGCATCTCCTCACCTGGCCTCTCATGATTGTGGGGATGCTACAACATTCATAAGTATGAAAAATGGTCATACGTCACTTTTTTCAGTGCCATTGTAACTCTGAATGGTCCCTCCACACAAGCAAAGTGCCAGCAAAGAAGGGGGAAAAAAAACTCCAGAGATGTTCCAGAGACAGGAAATCTAGTCCTGCCAAGAATGTAATCAGGGTTAACGGAGAGGCAGTTTCTGTAAGCAACACCAGAATGTTTCCTTCCTGCCTTCCTTACAGGATTAGGCCAGTAATTTCTTCTAACAACCGGTTCTCTGAACTGCTTAGAATGTTAATGACCGGTTCTGGAGAATAGGTGCAAACTGGTAGAATCCCACCCCTGCTTTACAGCCCTCTTTAAGTAGTTTACAACAGTCAGCCTCTTGCCCACAACAATCTGGATCCTCATTTTACCCACCTCAGAAGGCGAGAAGGCTGAGTCAACCTTGAACCAGTCAGGATTGAACTCCTGACATAGGACAGCATCAGCCTGCAATACCGCATTCTAACCACTACACCCCCCAAGGCTCTTAAAGTTGGCTAACATTCATCAGTTTCCATTTCCTATCAAAGGTTTCTCAAACCTAGACTTCCAACAAGGTGTAAATGCAAAAGGAACCCAACCATAGGGCTGATTCCGGTCACAAATTCTGGATAAATGGGGAGGGTTCAGAAAAGTAATAGTGAACTACCTTGTGAAAATCTCACCAGAACACTTTTATGGCAATAACTCATAAGTTATGTACATAAATATGTACATAAGACCACGTGTGATTTACTTTGGCCATGTTATGCGTATCAATTCACTAGAGGAAGCAATGATAACTGAATGGTTAGTGGAACAAGAAGAATGAGAAAGCAAAGAAGAATTGGGCATGTCAAGTTTACTGAAAAGTAGGACTAGGATTGACATGATAGCAGTGTTCCTATATCTAAGGGGTTGACACAAAGAAGAGAGGGTCAAGCTATTCTCCAAAGCACCTGAGCGCAGGACAAGAAGCAAATGGATGGAAACTAATCAAGGAGAGAAGCAACCTGCAATCAAGGAGAAACTTCCTGATAGTCAGAACAATTAATCAGTAAAACAACTTGCCTCCAAAAGTTGTGGGTACTTCAACATTGGGGGTTTTAAAGAAGAGATTGGACAGCCATTTGTCTGAAATGGCATAGGGTCTCCCTACTTGAGCAGGGGTTGTACTAGAAGACCTCCAAGGTCCCTTCCAACTCTGTTATCTGATAAAAGAACATGCTGGCTTGATCACATCAAATCTGATGCAAGTTCAATATCCAACAACTGAATGAAACTGTGTTTGACAAGGTAACATGGAGAAGAATACTTGCCTTTAAGATCGGACACAACTAAATCGTTAAAACAACAACAAAAGGTAATTACATTTGAAGATTATGGGATTACAACTGTGTAACTGAAGCACCCTTAATTACAATTTGCTGCATCAATCAAGTTAATTGATGATATAGCCTCTCAGCCATTCCTAGAATGTCCATAATAGTGTTACCATAGAAAATGCAAGATATATCTCAAGCAGCCAATGTAATAGAGGAAGAAAGTCACATCTAGCTGATAAATCAAGCATAAATGCAATATCTTAACATAATCTTGTGACATATTTGGTAAGAGGTGCAAAATAAATCAAGTTATAAATACTGCTAATGGGCAAGCTCAGACAGTCCTTTGGGTAACCAGATGCTAAGCAACAATATCTTCCAGAACCTGAAAACATACTTTTAATCATCTGTCCAGAATTTAAAACTACTATCCCTTGAAGGTCCATGTTTTAATAGTTGGATCCCAATTGATACAGCAACCAAAGCTGATAAAAACACATTTGCTTTTATCTCAACATCCAAAAGCAACAAGGACTCCATCATCTTCCGGGAGCTGCTTGTGTGGTCCTCAAAGAATTTGAACAACTTGGGATAATCTGAGTCGCCTCTTCCCCAATCACCCAAATTCCAAGCCGAAGAGCCTCTGGTATGTCCACCTTCAGCTTGTTTTCTCATTGTCCCCAACTTTCATCTACATGAATATCTTTGCTTCCTTGTCCACCTAAGCCGGGTAATAAAGCCAAAAGGCAGAACTTTTTCCAAATAAATGTTTAGTGACTGATCATATCAACTCTGTCTATGCACCCGGGCTTCAGCAGGTCCCAAAGGCAGACCTCCTGACCTCTCCACTCCTCTACCTGACAAGGGAAACGGTGTACTGTCAGATCAAAAGACGTCCATGATGGTGGTGATTTGTTCTCCGGGCTTCCAGTTTAGCTTTTGAATGTTTCGTTACCAAGCTAGGTGACCTCCTCAATGGGACTTCGGTCGAAGCATCTCATCTCAATTCTTCTCCGCTTTTATTGATCTCATATGGTTGATGGGTCGTGTGACTGATTGGTGGTGTTGTGTGAAGGCCATCAAGTGAAGACATGGTCAGTTCCATTGTTTGGTTAGTCGCTCAATTGATATGGCTCCTGATGGGTTTGTAGGCAGGGTGGCTACCTCCAAAATCTGTGGGACATGCGATGTCAGCCTTGGAAGCCATATTTTATTTGGAAGCTTCGAGGCTGCCATATGTAGTGCCTGGGAATTTGGGAGGGGGGATTTCATAGAGAGGTAGAAGATTAGACTCAACAACAGTCTTTCTCAGAGAGTCAAGGACATGTTGCCCTGCACTTGGAGAGGAGTGTCTGGAGGAATGTCTCCCGTTGAGATGACGTTTTGATTGGGCCCCGTGATGGACTGGTGGGTGCAGGGGAGGGATTTTTGATTTTCTTTTGGGAAGGGAAAATCTGGGACTCTCAGATTTGGGTTTTCCCAGATGTGACAATGTGACAACTCTAATAAAATGGAACCTTGAGGAAATGCTTGTCTCGGAGTTTATTCGTTTGGAAGCAGCAGAGGGATCCTACCTGTTCCACTACCAGTTTGCTGATAGTGCCCACAGCTTTCCCCAAACCAGCTGGGTCCTGCAGCATCAATCAGCTGAGAGGAGAAAGAAGAAAAAAGCACAGAGGCAGGTGGGAGAGCCAATCCTGCACTTTTTTCTTCTTTCTCCTCTCAGCTGATTTTCCCAGGATTTTTTTCCCCCTCTCAGCTGATCGTTGGGAGGCTGCTTTTTTTTTTTTTTTTTTTAAACTACCGGTTCAGCCAAACCGGTCTGAACTGGTGGCATACCACCACTGGTTTGGAGTTTGTTAGTTGGAATGCTTGACACGTGGCATGTCACACAGCATAACCAGCTGGCCACATGACCCACTGACCACATGAGATCAATAAAAGTGGAGAAGAATTGAAACAAGGTGCTTCAACTGAAGAAGTCCCATTGAGGATGTCATCTATCCTGGGGATGAAACGTTCAGAAGCTAAACTGGAAGCCCAGAGAACAAACCACCACCAGTATCTGCAGCCTGAGCTACAAAGATGTTTCCTATCATTTCTGACATCCATGAGTTTTCTTCAGACCTAGAATGGATAGTTCAGTCCAAACCTTTTAGAGTTTAGGGATGCCTATAGGGATATAGGTCGCCCTTGATTTATAAACATTCATTTAGTGACTGTTACAACAGCACTGAAAAAAATGGTCTTACAACTGGTCTTTGCACTTACAACTGCTGTAGCAACCCCACAGTCATGTGTTCCAAATTTGAATGCTTGGCAACTGGCATGTACTTACGACAGTTGCACTCTCCCAGGGTCACGTGATCACCGTTTTTAACCTTCCCAACCGGCTTCTGACAAGCCAAGTCAATGGGGGAAACGAGATTCGTTTAACAACCACAGGATTCACTTAACTGCAGTGACTCATTTAACAACAGCTGCAAAAAGCTTGGAGATGGGGCACAGCGCCCTTAAAAATGTCTCATTCAGCAACAGATGTTTTGGGCTCACTTGTGGTCATAATTCAAGGACTACCTATATTGTAACATTCTACTCTGTTTTCTTACTGACTTTTTTTTTTTTACCCAACTAGGTAACATCATCAATGCTACCGGGCTAATAGTGATCATGTTACTTAGTTGGGTAATGAAATGTCTTCAGGAAAACCATCAAGCTCAGAGAGCACCAAGAACCCACAGTCCTCCTGCTCCCTCCCTCCAACCACCCTCCCTTCCAGCACTGATGATGGTATCTAGTTTGGTAATGAAACGTCTACATGAAAACAACCCAGCTCTGAGACCACCAGGGACCCCAGTCCTCCTCCTCCTCCTCCCTCCCTCCCTCCACCTCTTCCAACCACCCTCTCTTCTAGCACTGATGATGGTTTCTAGTTTGGTAATGAAATGTCTGCAAGAAAACCACCCAGCTCAGAGAGCACCAGGGACTCCACAGGTCAATCCTGAGCTTCAAATAGTCTCTTCCACTGAGGCTTTCTAATTTGCTGTCAGGAAACCCTTGTTTTCTCAGCTACTTACGCCAGAGACGCCAAAGACTGAATTTATGAATTTGATGCCTATGAAACATGTGCTCAACATGAATTTGATGCCTATGAAACAAAACTATATTTGCTCATGGCAGCAAAGGAATCGGCCACCTCTTCCTGACCCTTCCCACCTTTGAGAAGCAAGAATGATTGTGATATCTCACCAGCCTAGCTGGGGCAAGGGACCGTTGGGTGTTATTTTTATTTCAAGTTAAAGATATGCAGTGAACGTTTCAATCAGCGTCAATCAGAATAAGAGTTGGAAGGGACCTTGGAGGTCTTCTAGTTCAGCCCCCTGCTCAAGATGGAGACCATATACCAGTGGTGGCTAACCTTTTTGGGCTCCTGTGCCAAAAATTGTACATGCACTTGCACGCTTGCGCTCGCATGCCAGCACCCAGGAGGCAATGCGCCCCCCCACGCCTCCTATGCATATGCATGCAATCCCCACCCACCCATCCCTCTATCCCCTAACCTGCACTGCACCTCACAGCTAATATTCGGCCTGTTTGAGGCCTTTTTTGGCCTCCCAGATGCTTGAGGAAGGCTTCTGCAGGCTGAAAACTAGGCCCGTTTCATCATTTCCAGTATTTCCAGAAAACCAGGAAGTGACGAAGCGGGCCAAGTTTTTGGCCTGCAAAGTCTGCAGTAACCTTCCTCAAGCCTCTGGGAGGCCAAAAATCAGCTGTGAGGCACATGCATGCGCAGTGAGGTAAGTTTGCCTGCAGCTCGTGTGCCGGCACAAATGGCTCCGTGTGCCATAGGTTCGCCATCACGCTCCTATACCATTCTAGAGAAGTGACTGTCTAGTTTCTTCTTAAAAGACCTCCAGTGATGGAGCAGCCACAGGTTCTTGCAGCAAGCCGTTCCACTGGTTGATTGTCCTCATTGTTAGGAAGTTTCTCCTTCATTTCAGGTTGCTTCTCTCCATGATTAGCTTCCATCCATTGTTCCTTGTCCTGCTCTCTGGGGCTTTAGATAACAAGTTGTCCTCCTCTTCTTCCCAGACAGGGTTTCCAGAATTATCTGGAGCAAGCGGCTAGAATAGTGAGCTGGTATTTCATCCGCATCGCAAGAACTCTTTGCTCAGACGCCAGACTTGTTCGCCTCCAGCAAGATGAGCCTCATTCGATGCCTGTAAATATTAGAAGTCTCCAAGGCTATTAAGAGATTTCTTCAATAACACCACAGACAGTAAGCCTTGGAAGCAGATGGATGGCTCTTCTCCCCCCACCCCCCAGCAGCAAAACCTAAGATTTAGCATGATAATGAGATTTCCTGTTTACATAAGGATATCAGACAAAGCCATTGCTCCGCTCACCATATCTAGGGAATATTACAGGTTAACACATGCATTTTATTAAATAAAGAATAGGACAGGCCCTTTGAACGATCAATCGCTCCCAAATTCAACAGTAGCCAACGGGCAAGAGAGCATTCGAACCAGAAAAGGCACAGCTGTATCCCCACGTTTAAGTGGGAATTGCTTCTTTTCTGGAAAGTCCACAAAGTGGGTCAAATTCATAAATATTTCCAGCATAAAACTACCTTTCCACCTCCCTCCTCTGAGTTCAAAACAGCGATGCTAACTTTCAATTGGGCTTCAAATCTTACCAGAAACGTTCTGACATTGCTGCACCCATTCCCAAAATGCTTCCAAGCATTGGAAACCCAAATGAGGATTAGGACATTTAATCTTAAAACAACCTAATCTTATCAATCAAATCAGAAAGTAATCAAGGAGAGAAGCAGCCTAGAAGTAAGGAGAATGTGGTCCAAGCAACACTTCAGAAACTAAGGGGAACCTTTTCCAGTAACCAAGAGCAAGCATTCATTTTCTCAGCTCCGAAAGACGAAGAGCTTCATACACCTCCTTAGATGGGCAGGACACTTCAAGGTTAACTACCGTATTTCCCCCCAAAATACGACCCGGTCTTAAGATTAATTTTTGCTCTGAAAGACCCGAACCCGGGGGTGTCAAACTCGGTTTCGTTGAGGGCTACATCTGGGTTGTGTTTGACCTTAGGGAGGGTGTGGGTGTGGCCAGGGTGGGCTTAGCCAGCTTGACATCACTTGGGGGCACCTGTGATGGCCCAAGTGCTAAGCCAGTGAAAACGGGCTCCCAAACTGAGTTTCTGGCTGCAACAACCTCCTGCAACCCTCTGCCAGCAAAAATGGAGCTGGGGAGGGCTGCTTACGCCCCCTCCCGAGCTCCGTTTTTGCTGGCAGAGGCACCATGGGCCCGTCTCTTGCTGTTTCCAGAGCAGCCCTGCAGGCCAGATCGAAGCACCCTTGAGTTTGACACCCCTGCCCTAACCTCTAACCCTAATTTAACAACTACAGTGATTCATTTCACAACTGTGGCCAAGAAAGTTTGTAAAATGGGGCAAAATTCACTTAACAACTGACTAGCTTAGCACTGGGAATTTCAGGCTTTGTTGTGGTCATTAAGTCGAGGGCTGCCTGTGATTGAGAAACGGCAGCCTTAATTTGGATCAGCTGGTGGTGCTTTCTGCTTCTAAAGCAAAGCGGTTAAAGTTTTACAACTTTTTTGCCACAGTTGTTAAGTGAAACCTTGCAGCTGTTAAGCTAGTAACATGGTTGTTACTAGCTTCTACTACTCTTTGTTTGTTTATACCCAGCCTGACTTCCAGTAACTGATGGTTTCTTGGGTTGTAAAGAAGGATTAAGGAGCTCTTTCGGAAGCCAAATTCCTAGGAATCTCCGAGAATAATAAACTACAGGTGGTCCTTGACCTGCAACCACAACGGAGCCACAACTGGAACCAGGATTTCCCTTGCTACCTAGAGAGGTTGTTAAGTGAGTCATGCCCAATTTTACAACTTTGCCATTGTTGTTAAGTGAATTACTGCACTAAAATGAATCACGTGGTCCTTGCACGAATCCATTCCACTGAGTTGCCTTGTTGGAAGCTGGCTAGGAAGTTTGCAAATGACAATTACACAACCACTTACATACACGCTGCAACCATCATAAATACAGATGGGTTGCCAAATGCCCAAATTTGGATCACTTAACTGTGAGGATGCTGCAATGGTTGTTAAGTGTCAATCACTTTTTTTTTCAGTGCTGACTTTGAATGCACCAAAGCACCTGAAGGCAAAACAAAAAAGAACAAGGGATGGAAACAAGGAGGGAAGCAACCTAGAACTAAGGAGAAACTTCCTAACTGTCAGAACGATTAACCAGTGGAACAGCTTGCCTCCAGAAGTTGTCAGTTATCCAACACTGGTGGTTTTTAGAGTCTGACTAATAGAGTTGGAAGGAACCTTCTAGGTCATCTAGTCCAGCCCCCCTCCCCCCACCTAAGCAGGAGACCCTACATCATTTCTGACAGATGGCAGTCCAGTCTCTTCTTGAAAGCCTCCAGTGATGAAGCTCCCATAACTTCCAAAGGCAACTTCTCTTCCGTTGGTAGATTGTTTTCACGAATGTCAGAAAATTCCTCCTTATTTTTAGATTGAATCTCTCCCTGATCAGTTTCCATCCATTGTTCCTTCTCTGGCCTTAGAAAATAGCTTGACCCCCCCTCCTCTCTGTTGCAGCCCCTCAAATATTGGAAGACTGCTCTCATGTCTCCCCTGGTCCTTCTTTTCACCAGATAGCCAAACCCAGTTCCTGCAAGCATTCATTGTATGTTTTAGCCTCCAGCCCCCGAATCAACCTGGTTGCTCTTCTCTGCATTGTTTCTAGAGTCTCAACATTTTTTTGTTGTTGTTGTTGTGTGGGGACCAAAACTGGATGCAGTACTCTAGGTGCAGTACTCTAGCCTTACTAAGGCTTTATAGAGTGGTATTAGTATCTCCCTTGATCTTGATGGTATCCCTCTGTTAATATAACTTAACATTAGCTTTTTTGGCTGCTGTTGCCCACTGCTGGCTCCTATTTAGCTGGTTGTCCACTAAGATTCCAAGATGCCTCTCACAGTTACTGCTGTGACAGTTAAGCTGTCAGCTTTGGAAGCCATATTTATTGAGTTATTTGTTGGAGTTGGGGTTTTCTGGAATGTTGACATAAGCCTGGTTTCACCCAGTCTATGTGTATTTTTCTTTTCAATGTTTTTAAGAAGAGACTGGGCAGCCATTTGTCTGGGGTGGTATGGGAGTCTCATAATTGAGAATGGGGCTGGACTAGAAGACCTCCAAGCTCCCTTCCCACTCAGTTATTCTATTAAGGGTCACCAAATCAATGTTGTAAGTCAAGGACTACCTTCATATTCTATCACTCCTCCCATCCCATTTAAATCCTTATTGTATGGCGCACATATTTGTTCAAGTTCAGCATTGCTAATCCTTCCCTTGGTATGGAAGATGTATGTCATCATGAGAATATGCCAAACAATCTTGGCAAAATTTTCTTTCCAAATGTTGCCTTTTCTGTTTATTTAAATAAATAATGGTCCATTGGGTTTTAGTTTCTTGGCATCATGCTGAATTCAAATTAAAATTACGAGGAAAAGATAGATAAAACAGAGCTGGGATAAGTTGTGTTGTTTTAATATGTTTACATATTACAACAAGCCTTCCAGTTAACCAATTTCACTTTAGCTGAAGTCAAGAGGTGGCACACACATTTATTCTGTTTGTAAACTGTCTGCTTCTTTGCAATCATAAACTCCCATTCGCCCCTTTTGCAAGTACTAAATTCATAAAAATAGAAAATAGTTAAAATATTCATGCATAAAATCTCATTTGGATTTAACAGACTTTCTGCTGTGAGGGACCCTCCTTCCCTCCATTAGTCCATTAAATTGAGAGTTTTTAGCGAATGTATTTCAATTCCAGATCCAGTTGACGCTTGACTAACACAAAATAGATAAATAAAACATTTCCACTCAAGCTGAAAATAAAAACAGCAGTGCATGTGACTGCAAGAGCTTTGTGCAAAAAAAATGCCTTATATAAAGTTTAAAAAAAATCATACTAGCATATCCATAAACCAGCATACATTGCTTGGCCCACACTGTTCCTAAAAATAATATTTCCATCAAAATTTCAGAGGAGAAAAAAAAGCATGTTTCTTATTTGCCTCTGCCATACCTAAACTTTTTAGGAAGAAGAGGTAAGGATCAAATGAGGATTGTAAGAAAGAATAAATCCATAAAAGACACTGAAAATCTACTTTTTATCATTTTTCCCACTCCCATTAAAAATATTAGAACTGTTTTTCCTGCAACTTCAAAAACTAGCTCACCAGCTTGAAATAAACTGGGAACAAACTCTTTCTGGTTTAATTCACCCACATAGAAGATCCACACTTCCTTGCCACAAACCACAACAAGTTCATATTTGGGAAGGGTGTTGTTTTCTGGAGGGAGGTGGGAATCTGGAAAGCCTCTGGGCTGTGTTAAGAATCAGAACAATGCCATTTTTATTTCATGACAGAGGCCAGTGCACCCAAGGACACATACTAAATCACACACTCGATTTATTTGGGGTGGTGCTTCTCGTTGGTTTGTTTTGATTTTTTTTTAAAGTAGGCATAAAAAAAAATAGTTCAGTTGCCCAGCCAATCCACACTCTCCCATGTAAACACGCTCCTTTCGGTGTTAAAATGCTGAGTTTGTGTTTTGGAAAATGTTTTCTCCCTGTTCCCGCAGCCTAAAAGACCATTTCAAACTCTCTTTCTGGGGAGGAAAATACAGGTGGTCCTTGACTTACAAATGTTTATTTAGTTCAAAGCTACAAAGGCACTGAAAAAAGGGACTGATGACCATTTTTCACACTTACAACCTTGACCGTGTGAAAAACAGCCATAAGACATTTTTATAGTGCCACTGTTACTTCAAACGGTCCCTAAATAAACTGTTGTAAGTCAAAGGACTATCTGTACCATCATCCTCTTTTAACAACTCCATAAACCCTTGTGGGGTAGAGTCTGGGCAATTGAATGGAGTGGAATGTTTTACTGGCTGGATGCCCTTCCTGTTGCCAATACAGAGTCTTTTTTCCAGCGGATATATACTCATTGTGCCCAGAGAGAGAAATACCTAGGAACGAACTCACGAAATACCTAGGAACGAACTCCTGATTGTGAGGGGGGAGCTCCACCTCTAGGCGACCGCACCAAGGAGGTGGAGTACCTATACTTCACCTCAAGAAGTACCTGTATCTGTAAATATAAAATGCAGGTGTTACTCCGCTATGTCCAGCCATGAACATCCCTGGACAGCCATAAACATTTTGGAAGGGGAAAATTTTTTCTTAACCCTTTTTTCTTCTTAGCTTTCCAAGCCAAAATTAAGGCATATTCAGTTGACAGTGATTTACTAATTAGTACTGCATGCTCACCTTTTTCTCTTAAGTTAAATGGGGGGGGGGCAAACTTGGCAACTTTAAGACGTGAACTTTAACTCCCAGAATTGAAGTCCACAAATCTTAAAAGTTGCCAAGTTTGGAGACCTCTGAGTTAAAGGAAGGGAGGCAGAGGTAGCTTCTTCCTTCATTGGTATTTAGCATACCTTTTAAATTGGTGCTCTTGACAGGGTATTTATTCCAGAGAGGAAAGGTTCGAATCCCTCTTCAAACATACAAGACATACAACATTAATCCTTGTTTATCATGGTGATGCTTCCCAGAAAAACAAGACTCTTTATAAACAAACTTACGTTAAATATTTGAAGTGTTGTGCGTGCTATTTGTACGTTTATTAAAATACCACAGCTCTTGCACTTCGCAGCAGTCTAGAGCAAGTTTTGCATTTTTTCACTGGCTGTTTGTCCAGCGATGTACAATGCGCTTCCACAGTATGTGGCTCCACTCAAGAGTGACATGAGGGCTTTGCTTCTCCAAACCAGTTTCCCAACAAGTCAGGTTTGTCCCCGAGAAGAACAAATTGGAGACTGTCTCATAGGCAAGAGAAATTCTGAGACGGCACATTGAACTCAAAGGCTGGTTTCCTCTCCAATCTCGTACCAAGAACTGTTTATGTGCATGTTATATGCCTCATATAAATACCACATCAAAATCGGGACACATCATTCATTCGTTACTCTCAGTAACTCTCTCCCCTTTTTCACCTCTGATGGTGCAACCTATATATACAAAAGCAAAATACTACTCATGCATCATCACAAAATCTCCAGAACTGTAAAGCCTACAAGCTTGAAATTTGGCACGTATGTTCCTCTTGGCTCCTAGGTGTTCACTAAGAAAGGGTTTTTTGAAATGACCATCAGAGAATAAGTATTTCCTATTATTATTATTATTAACAGGCTCTGATGCTAAGGAATTCTACTCCCCCTTCCCATCTGAAAACAAATCTGTTTCAAATGCAAAACACAAGCAGAGAAGAAGAGTTTCAGTTTTAGAGCACCAAGTAGCCAGATGAATACCAATGGATGCTGATAGGCAGAAGCAGAATTTTTCCCCCTTATTTTCCTCCCCAAAACTAAACCCCAATTGTAATGAAGCACAGGTATTAAGATAGTATTGACAACAACAACAACAACAACAACCACATTTTGGGCTCAATTGTGGTCATAAGTCCAGGACCATCTACCCAAGTAGAGATGGCCTCTTCCGGGCATAGTAGGCAAGGGGTCACACCAAACCAAGAGGTCAACTTCTAATTTAATAGCACAACTGAGTCAAGCAAACTACTTCATTGGGAAAAAATATATCATGAATTGAAATTCTAAGTTTGGAACAAAATTGTCGCATTGCAAGATCCAAGGACTAAACTGAACCTACAGCTTTCCCATACAGGGAATATGTTACTGACAGCTCAAAGTCACAACGGCACAGGAAAAAAGGGACTTATGACCATTTTTCACACTTCCAACCACTGCAACATTCCCAAGGTCATGGGGCCAAAATGTGGAGGCTTGGCAACTGGCTCCTATTTATGATGGTTGTCATATCCAGGGGTCATGTAGTCCCATTTTGCAACCTTCTGACAAGCAAAGTCAATGGGGAACCATGTAACTAAGTGATTCATTTAATAATGATGGCAAGAAAGGTCGTAAAATGTGGCAAAACTCACTTCACAACTAACTTGTTTAGCAACAAAAATGTTAATTGTGGTCATAAGTCAAGGAGTCCTTCATAACTCATGTGCAAGAAAGCAACTCTCATCACCTCTAAACTGCAAAAAATATATTAATTAGGGATGATATGAATTTATAACCCGGCATATTTGAAGAATATTAAGTTGGAGAAGGCTGACCAGCAGGGAGTTATATTTTCAGCCAAATAATGATGTAACTTGCACCACCTTGCTGCTGAATCCTGTCCACACTCCATACTTATTCATGAAAAATCATCATCATCGCATCATTGTCGAAGGGATCTAGGAGGTCTTCTAATCCAACTCCCCCCCCCCCAATTAAGAAGGAGACCCTATACTATTTCAGACAAGTGGCTGTCCAGTCCCTTCTTTAAAAGCTTCCAGTGTTGGAGCACCCACAACTTCCGAAGGCCAGCTGTTCCACTGGTTAATTGTCCTCCCTATTAGGAAGTTTCGCCTTAATTCCAGGTTGCTTCTCTCCTTGATCTGTTTCCATCCATTGTTTCTTGTCCTTCTTTCAGGTGCTTTGGAGAAAAAGTCGAGCCCCTCCTTCTTTGTGTCAGTCCCACAATTATTGGAACCCTGCTATCATGTCACCCGCTACTCCTTCTTTTCACAAGAGTAGACATACCCAAATCCTGAGAGAGGGAGAGGAAAAGGGGAGTGGGAGGGAGGGAAAGAAAAAGGAAAAGAAAGGAAGGAATGAAAGAAGGAAGGAAGGAGAGAGAGGGAGAGAGAGAGAAAGAAAGAAAGAGAGAAAGAGAGAGAAAGAGAAAGAAAGAAAGAAACAAACAGAGAGAGAGAGAGAGAGAGAAAGGAAGGAAGGAAGGAAGGAAGGAAGGAAGGAAGGAAGGAAGGAAGGAAGGAAG